>CAKALG010042846.1:0-17279 GCA_916700815.1 Helicolenus hilgendorfi
TGCGCACCGCCATGGAGGAAATGTGCCCGGCCAAGGCCAGCCAGCGTGATCAATTTGACCGGGACAGATGTGATCACATTAAGTGGTTTGCACTGAATATTCGAGCTGCTCAAAGCTGGAAACAGTTTAAATTAATTGTTTTGTTTTCCAAGATTGTTCTGGAGCTGTCTAACCACCACCCACAAACAAACAAAGAAGTATTAAATCTCCCAAAGTCGCAAACGGGAAAACACACCCCAAACCAACCCTAAGAGGAGGGGGCATATTATAGGATTCATTTTTGTTTTTAAGTTTGCTCTTCAAGTGTTCATTAATGTCTTCAAGCTTTCTTTCAACTGCAACACATCAGTTTGATCAGTTGAGTTGCTTTTAATTAAAAGCCCTCCTGCGTCCTCCCCCCCGATTCTTTTTAAAGACATCTCCGTGTGACGATTTCCTTGAAACACCTTCATTACGGGGATCATCAATCAAACATCAGCTTGGAATATCGCACGGTGACAGCGCGTCTTAACACAGTGATTACACGCCACTAATGAGAAAATAAATTGTAGGCCTGTGTCTGGATGAAAAATCAAGGCCTGAGTGTGTCTGGGCAGCCGGGACAACGCTCTTCCACGAGCTGACATTTATAATCAAAGGCTGACATCTGTCATCGCTCCCTGAGGGGCCTTGTCTGTTGTGATTACAGCTCAGATGAAGCAGATTTGCATAATAAATCTAGTTGACTCAGTGGCAGGTTTTTTGTATTTTTGAGAATCAGCGTTCAAGTCTGTATGCACCTTGAAATGATACGTGTCAAACAGGTTTCTGATAAGTGATCAGAGAGCAGAACGTGACACTTTTCATGCCATATGTCTGATTATAGTGACAAGGCTGACTCGTGGTTATTGACATGTCGATATGCCTGGAAAACGACAGAAAATTATAGATGGGAAACAACCAGAGCCGCGTCCCCTGGTATTTTCTAAATACCAAGAGGTCAACGTAATTTCACACCTTCGCCATCGCCAAATGAGGCGTAAGCGAGAAAAGTAGGTATATGTTCCGCCACGGGGTTGACACATGGCGTCACATTATGTATCGTTTCTATCGTTGTTGGAGATACTGGAAGTAGATTGATTATTTCTTTCTAGCCTGGCCAGCAGTGTGGCTCTAGGGATGGTAATATTGGTCAGTACGCCATTCTCAGATATTTTTGACATGTCATAGACTAAACAAATATTAATAATTGAGAAAATAATGCATATAATCTTTAGTCCGAACCCTAAAACGTTATTCCTGCCAGAGATGGGACCAAGTCATTGTTTTGCAAGTCACAGTCCCGAGTCAAGTCCCAAGTCCTAAAATTAGTTTTGAGTCCTAAACAAGTCATAATGTGCATTTCAGCAAATGCAATGTCTCTTTAGCAAAAGAGTAACTGGTGCCGGTCCTGCAACTTCATTGGATGCTGTTGGATTGGTTCAAACAATGTGGATCTGGGTAATTAAGTGAAAGATAATCAAATGCAATAGTATTCACTAGAATTAAGTCCAGTCCAGAGTTCAACAAAAAAACACATCTTTTCAGGGATTCAGCAATAAACAAAAGATTCAGTTTGTTATGTTCAGTTCAAGTGTTTCCTCCCACGATTAAATCCTATACCCGAACAAATCAATAAAGGTCGAAAAGTAAATCAACCTAACATCTCTGACGCTGTACCGGGCAGTTGATCGTCTTTGCGCACACGCTTTCCTTAAGGTGTCAAGTATTTTCAAGTCAAAAGGCTCAAGTCCGAGTGATGTCATGAGTCATTGGTGTTACAGTCCAAGTTGAGTTGCAAGTTTTTCTTTGTCAAGACAAGTCTAAAGTCATCAAATGTGTGACTTGAGTCTACACCTCTGATTCCTGCTAATATCAACATGTATTAGTATTGTCTTGATAGCATTCTGACGTTAGTATTCAACTCAAAGCACTACTGTGTCTAAGTCAAGCCTCACACAGCCACTAGTCTTGCTGCTTGCAGTGCTGTTACAAAAAAGCCATATATCACCCCATATATTGGCTACAAAGTTTGCTATTGTGCTGCATTTCAATTCAGTAATACTTCTCATTGCTATTCATTGTATCGCAGCTTTCAGGGAATGTTGACTTTATGTTAAGCCAAACCTCAAAAAAATATTATTTCCATACTTCCACAATATCAACGGCATCCGTTTTGATGCCGTACTGCGCTGCTGTATTTTCAGATGCAATCCAAAGCCTCGGCCAGGTAACAAATAGCTGTAATACACCCTTGGCCGGCTAAGCTTTGTGAATGCACAGCAACATTTCCATGCTGAGCACCACCACTGGGTTCCCCCTCATCAAATATATTACCCCTGCATCCCTCCTCCTTAGCACCACACTGCGCTACCGGCTATTTATAGCACAAACATATTGATCACTCGCTGCACCACGCTCTATCACTCTGTCCAGAGTGAGAGTGCAGAAGAGAGTGAGAGCGTTTTATGACCCTGCATGTGCATATATACAGTATGTGTGTGTGTGCGGGCTGCCCTGTAATTCAGTAACAGACAGACTTAACTCTGATTAAACAGCCTCATGGGGCTATAAAGCCCCATGAGACTCCCTGGATATAAAAATAGGCAGAGCACTTCACCAGTGCGACCGCTTTTAAGCTGCTATATGGAAATCAGCCTCCAACATGCAGTGGTGGCTTTCGCTTGCTTTAAAGACATAAAAAACAACAGGCGAACAGGCCTTATTAATTTATCATATAGGCTTCATTTCCACTGCAGCCACATAAATAAGGAAAGAGACATCAATAAAACTCATGGTGCATAAAAAGCCTTCAAGGAAAGAACGTCACACCATGTTGCCCTGGGAAAACACTTTTATAATAAACAGTGTATGGAACTTTGTGCAGCATGTTTCAAATCTGTATGTATACTTTCACTTAAACAAGCCGCTGTTATTTTTAGCAATAGCATCGCAAGATGACATGATCGTGATTGACACTTCCCCTTAAGCAGGCGTGTAAATCTGTTTGATTTTGCCAGGTTTGCAGCATTTGATTTCACACTTTTTTTTTTTTGCAGTTTGCATCATATGAGTCAGAGAAGCTGTCACCGCCTGCCAATCAGAGCCGGGTATTATAAGCTCCCAAATATGTTTTTGTGTCAAGCTCAGTTAGGATAGAATGACCATTAGTAGTTTGTCTGCTCTACTTTTACGATATTACAAATGTCACTCGAAACAAATGTCACTAAAAGCAAGTGACAAACATTTGACAAAAGTCACTAATGTAACTAAAAATGTGTGACAAACGTGACAAATGTCACTACCGTAACTACAAAACATGTGACTAAAAAAAGACGTGACAGGCATGCGACAAACGTCACTAACGTAACTAAAAAGTACATGACAAACACGTCACCTATGTAACTCAAAAACATGTGACAAACACGTGACAAACACGTGACAAACACGTGACAAACACGTGACAAATGTCACTACCGTAACTAAAGAAATATGGGACAAACATTTCTAACGTAACTTAAAAACAAAACATCGGTCTTGAACACCGGTCTACTGCTTGAAAGTCCTTTGTTTGTTGGACTCATCCACCTCCCCAGCTGCCCACCATAAGTGGTCTTTCACTTTTTCTACATCAACTATGACCATTCATACTCCATTTCCTGTGAACGGAAAGCTATATTTGGTGATATAGAAACATTTCATGTTAGTGCCACACATAAAGCACCTCATTCAGCCTGGGATGCTTTATCGGATGTCATCCTTATCTCTTTTTCCCCACGATCTTCCCTGTCAAAGATCAAACTGCCTGATAAATAACCTATACAAATAACAGATATCAATAGCATGATTGGTTCTTCCTATCTCCAAAATGGCTAAGATTAGAACCACAGCAAATGCCTGCATACGCCAGAATCCTGCAGAATACAGTAATCCCCGCTGTTTGCTCCCACATCAGTAGCCGCCTCATCAGATTTGATAATCAAAAAATGACAGCAGTGCTCACACTCCTATCTTTTTGGCAAATATGTTTCTCGGAGGCCGTGTGGAGATTGTGATTGCAAGAAAAGCTTGAAAATCTGCTCGGGGGTTTCGGGGGGCTTCGACAAAAGGGTTTGTGGGTGTTTATCGAGCTGTCCAAAAGCCGCGGCAGGGACTGAAAGCCAGAGTCTGTCCTTATGTTTGGCTTGAGTGGGTCCAACATGGCAGCTGTCTGGCAGCGGGGATTTCCATTATGATCTGGTTATGATGGGATATTTTGCTAGGAATAGCTGGTAAACAAGCAAACGGAATATTTGTATGTACTGAGGCATATTTGATATCTTCAGTTGGCTGTACTAAAATAATATTTGTATTTTTTAAAGGTCACGATTCAAACACATGCATCCTTTTATATTACTACTGTCCGTCATTTGATACTTAACAAATTATGTTTCCAAAATCTCAATCAGTGAGCATTTCTTCTTCTTTATTTTGACTATTTTATGAATTAAATAATTAAGCCCTGTAGTCAGTATCATCTGGGGAAATAAGTAAATTGATTTCAAGTGGGAGTCTTTGACAAACAAAACACTGCATTTATTATGTAAAGAGGAATTTATTTTAAATTTGCTGTTTTTTTTTCTTTTCTCGATGCTGCCAAGACTTCCCCTCTCATAAATGATAATATACTGTACCTTAGACAGTAGATAGTTATTCAGTTTTCTTCAGGTAGTTGAAAGTGGAGAAAAAGGTATTTAATTTTGGGTCACCCTCAATCCAATCAGCCTGGTCGCACGAAAAGGCGTGTGAATGTCAAGATAACGGGCAAGGCAAAAGTGTGTAATAAAATAGGATGGTCATTTTCACACCGTGCAGTCTGTAAATGCATTAACGTAAAAATGAGCTAGTGACTCAGAATAAAAAGTGAGAAAGGTCGCTTATGGTGGGCGGCAGGGGAGGTGGAGGATCCAACGAACACAGGACTTTCAGTGTTCGAGATTGGCGTTTTGTTTTGTAAGTTACGTTAGTGACATGTTTTTAAATGACGCTTGTGATGTGTATTCCGTACTGATCTTGCGTTGTGTACGTATTGTACTAAGTTTACGCACTTATTTTAAGGCCAACAAACATAGGACTTTCAACCAGGAAACCGGTGTTCGAGACCACTGTTTTGTTTTGTAATATACGTTTGTGATGTGTATTCGGTACTTATGTTGTGTTTTTTCTGTACATATTGTACTTAGTTTACATACTTATTTTAAGGCCAAACATGAAATTGCTCCCTGCTGGTACTGCACCTTCATACACGTGTAGCATTCACGCCTCAGCGAGGCAAAACGTGACACTGACATGCCATCCTCTGGTGGACAGGTGGGTCTATTACACGCTTTGGCGTGATACTGGCTTTATCCAATATTGGCTCTCTAATGGAAATCTGGAAGCTATCCAACCAGGGAGAAACTTTTCAGCCCCCACCTGTACTACCCAGCTCTGGACATGCTGAACTGCCAGTTGGATGCCTTAGTACCTGGAGGCTGTTATGCATCACCGTACTCCATCCAACACATCATAGCACATATGTTCAATACAGACGTGCCAGCATCTCTACACATGCACATCCACCCACACACTGCCCTTTACACCTATAGCCATTATATTCACTTATTAGGCTGTGCTATTAAATATTCAAAACACATTAACCCAGTTAGACAAATCAAGCTAGAGCTAACACTGCTTTAAACAAGCTAAAATGTTAAGATTGAGCAATAGTTGGAGAAGGCGTTTTTCTGTACAGCAGCAGCAATATCGGCCAACGTAGTGCTTTTTGCTTTAATCCCACAGGAGCAACTTGTTGCCAGGAAAGATTTTAAAGGATTTCTGATCATGTGACCACTTCTGATGCCTGTTTGTTGGGAGCTCTGCCAATAACCGTTACCCAGAAGTTGGACGAGCGAGATACCCTTGGTTTGCCCTGTGTGCATGCAGGCGGCTGTCTGGCCGGGAGCCAGCGTCTCAGGCCAAATGCGTAGGTTAGGGAGTTATTCTGCTGGAGTGTTTATATAGCTAAGGTGAGAACGTGTAGGCCAGGGAAATCCTTTGGGGTAAAAAATGTAATGTTTAAACTGTTCTTAAACATGCTGTAGTGTTAAATTGGTTTTATAAATACTATTGTTCACCTGAGTAGTTTGTTTCCCTCGTAATGTTCAATATGTGTCTGCTCCGCTCAGCTGCGTTCTTGCTATCACTTGTGGGGTACGTTATCTCTTTCCGGCCTTATCTGCTGTTTGTTTCTGTGTTTCCGTTGCCCCTTTGTCATGTCTGTCTGCCTCTTTATGTTAATCCCCAACTGCTGTCTTTCACGGTGGAGTGTTTGTTCTCGTTTAACCCCTCGGTTTACAAGCGTTCAAGATGTAGCAGCACTGAATTCTGATGTACTGCTCTATCAAGAGGAATGACTTCATGTCCTAACTCAAGAACAATTCATACTGTACTGCATGTATACTATTTGTGGTTACACATGGCTCTAGTTTAGGTTTAACTTAAAGCTGCATTAATCAATATTTTCATATGGATAAAATGCCTAATTTTGTTTTGGAACGTTCTTTTCACCCCCATGTTGAGCCTCAGCAGGGATCTAGTGTCAGTGAAAATGAGTTGATAAACCCACAGTACGCTACCTGCATAGCATCAAACAGCAGACAAACTGGTGAACATAATAGAGCGTTTAGAAGCTAAAAAGCGAGATATTTCCCACAAATGTTGGTGGAGATAAACTAAGCTAAAAATAACAATGAATAATGGATTTACATTTATCAGGTGGCATACATCACAACTCCAAATGAATGCTAATTTGGAAATAAAAATCAAGGAAACAAGTTGTTGTGAACATTATTGTTGTAGTCTGAGTAACTTGACATCATATCCGTTACAACAAAAACGAGAAGGCAGAAAACGGCGTAGGGTCCGCAGGGATACCACCTGCACCCTCACATTTTTTATCCAAAGGGGTAAACACTACACATGCAGTAAAGTATGGAAACACTTTGGGTTTCACACTTTGTCAGGAAAAGCACAGCTAGACATTTGTAAAGCTGCATGCAAACTCTTGTCATGGATCGCAACACATATCAAATATCGAATCAGGATATAAGCATATCGTTGCAGCCCTGATAACCAGATAGCTGAATGACGATGTGCGGCTACTTTTTAAATAGAGAAAGTAAAAGCAAAGTTTACTAGGTGCTCAAAGTTTAATAGGCAGACGGTGAGAACAGGGGAATAAGTCCAAAGGGGCACAGGCAGACAGGAAGAAATGAAGTAAAAACAGACAAGAGTCAAGGCAGACAGACTATGAGACGAAGACTGGGATGCTACTGCAGACAGGAACAATGGACAACCTGGCGAAGAACTGGAGATAGAGGGCAGATAGATATACCAGGGGAGCTAATGAGGGAATGGGGAACAGGTATATGTGTGGGTGGTCGGTGGTGGGAATACACTGGGGACAACTGCTGCACAGGGAGGTAACGGCAAGGTCTGTGATGAGATATTTAGTGGCTGGTAGACTGGAAAAAAAAGGGTCCAGGAAAAACACGACACAGCACCAAAGAACTACACTAAAAGGTTTTGATTGTTTAATTACAGCACTGCAGTCATTTCTTTCTAGCTGAAACAAGCGCGGAGTGTGTCTGCATGTGTTTGTGTGTCTAATCTGTCATGCGACATAGTGATCTACCACCTACACTGTATTCTGTTTTCTCTACAATACCACCCACCCCTCCTCGCTCTAACTCCCCTTTGAAAATGGTTAAAAAAAAGAGAGAAAAAACATTGCTTTAATTAGTGTCAGATGAATTTATTCCGAATAGAGAGGATTTAAGTGCTTCTTCCGTCGCTGACATCACTGGCGAACGCACACTCGCACACACAGTCTAGACATGTACTAAATGCTTGTCTCATCTTAGCGTTGTCGCTGTTGAGACGTCCATTAAGTTTCCCCTAATCACAGTGTGGCATGATAATGCCTCCCACACTCACTCACTCACACGCAGCCCTGCTCCCGAGCTGTCACTTGCACCGCGACGGAGCTACGTGAGAGTGTTGACTAAAGAGCTTGGCTGAGATAGGTGGTCACGTAATTGATCAAGGTTGGCAAACCGGGTTGCGGAGCTAATGAATCAAGACAATAGGCAACGGGTTTAATTATGGCTGTGAGGAGGGAATCGTTAGAGGAGTTCATCTGAGGGAGGTGAACTCTCTCCCCATAGTTCCCAGCCGGGTCATACGATAAGGACCTTTATCGCGCGGGTCTAATCTCAACGCCATTACTTATGCGCCGAAGCTCTCGCGTCTTGCAAGATCCCCGCGTGGCATGAACTTCCTCGTAGGTTAGCCACTATCAGGCAGATTAGCGCTTTAGCGAATTGTGTCTTGTTTGACTGATGAGAAGTAAGTCTTTACACATGGGCGGAGGAGTTCTCCAGGGGCGGCCCCCTCTTTGAAGCTTCCTCCACCCCAAGTTTCCCTGCCGCTATTAGGTCGTATTATCGCCCTGTTAGCCTGAGCTGCTTGGAGATTAGGCTGAGTTTACCGCAACCTAATCATCCGGCAATTGATGTCACCGGGAGGCCCGGCTCAGATTGCTATACGGCGAGGCTGTTTACATCACGGTTGATTTATTATGTCCATTCTCAGGCCATTAAGCAAGAGGTAAGACTCCTACAGAGTGGCTTCAATTTTAAACAACTGCTTTTTGGTTTAAAGTGCTTGGAGTCTGAAACAGGTGGGAGTTACTTGATCTTGTCAATGGAAATAAATACTCTTTAAGGGTTAGTCCTAACCTATATGACTCTCTACTAACTGCTACTTCTGGTAAACTCATGCAGTAAATCTGTGGCATTCTATGAGCACATTTATATTAAAATAATGACGTCTTGTGGCCCTTTCGCTCAGATAAACCCTGTTCCCAAACTGGTCTCCAAAGACTCAAGGTGTAGTTCACAGCACTAAATGTCCTTGACTGTTCAGTTCTTGATAACAACATTTTAAGTAAAGCATTCAGACAAACTGCAAAGAAGCACTGCTAGAGCTGGAGCTGTTTAACAGCGACCATTAATCTATTCATTTAGTTCCTGAGTTAGTTGCAGTAAAATTGTTTAAAAAGGTCCAATAGTAATAAAAAACCATAAAACATGACTTTCCCTATTGGGAAATAAGGAGGTTAGGTAATTTCATGGCTCATAGTTACAAATACAGGCAATAAAACCTCCAACAGTGACAAGTAGCAAAGTTGCCATAGAGCATCACTAGGGGAAAAGTGCAGATGGTGTAAATTAAGTACATAGTCTTATCACTGCCTCTTTTAAACCACACAGGGTTTCCTTTATGTTGTCACATTGAGGCAATGCTATTTACAAAGTCTGAAGAACTTGCCTGAGGACGGTGGTGGGAATATGGGACTAATACAGTATGAATCACTTCCAACAAGTTCCTCCAACCCTTAGGACCACATAGGTCATTTGTTCCTTCTCTCTAATACGACCCATTGGGGTATTTCCTAGATAAGCACCCCCATCGCTGGCAGGATAGTATCATATTCTCATACCTAAACATAAATAAAGATCACAGTTTTAAACACGTGGTTAACATTGTGAAACGGTCCCAGTTTGGTTAGGTTTAGGCAACAAACCTACTTGGTAAGGTTTAGGAAAATATCATGATTTGGGTTAAAATAAGTATGTTTGTTATGTTACTTAAGTTATTGATTAAGTTAATCTATGTTACCTACGTAGGTGACATAAGTTAAGTACATTACATATGTGATTTAAGGTAGGTTTGCTACATACGTGACATAAGTTAAATATGTTACATATGTGATGTAAGTAACGTAAACAGCAACATATTTAATTCATAGTAAATACTAGCTCTATTTGATAGGTGTTATTTTATGGCAGAGTGGGCAAATAGCTTGAAAATGGCACACATATGATTATTATCTTGATACAATAAATCACCAGGTAAAGAGATGTGGCACTGCTGCTTTCTAAAGGCCATGCGTGCTTGCTCTTTGTCAGTATTTTATTTTCACTCTGACTTGTAGCTGTCAGTCACACATTGATGTTTTCAATTAAATAATTTCAGGAATGGTTCAATTTAAACATTAATTTCATGCCCGAGGTGCATTTTCTACTCTTTCTGTGGCTTAAGCACGGAGTAGCTCTGTGGGGCTTCATTAAACAGGCTCAGTAAACTACTTTAGTTACAGACCGGGGCGCATTATTTATAACCAAACTCATCTCAATGCATGATATGTTTCACTCTTGACTTTTAGATATGGTTGAACAGCATATAAAGTATATACTGTAATAAATATGTATCAAGGTCAACCAGTATGGATTCCCCCATGCGAGCAATTTAGACAAACTTGCAAGTTCACTTGAATTGCTAATACACATAAGATGGCAAACAAAGCTTTTCTAGCATTGTAAAATGAATAATCATATTGATCCCTGTGTATGAATAATCTTTTCACCTCTGTGGAATGTACAGTTCCAGCTCCAGCGCAGCACGGCTGGAGCTGCGAGAAACTCAGCAGGAAGTATATTTACAACAGCCACATCTGGTTAAACATCGTAAATGCTGGCACCCATGCTGTTCCAGGATGTAACCTTACTTGTTTGTGTGCATACAGAGATGGTGAGTTTGTAAAGCTGAAGGTATCAGTTTGAAGGTGACTGCTGTTTCTGATTCACAGCCTGCATGTCTCCTCTTTTGATTCCTCTGTACGTGCTCTTTTGCTGTCTGCCCCCGGGGGCAGACATATGAAATGTGTCTCTGCATAACAAAGCGTACTGCACAACTTTGGAAGCAAAGTGCAGTGAGGGAGGGCGGCTCGGATCTGTGAGCTTTTACTTATTGAAGTGACTGAAAATTAATGAAGTGATCAGCTGAGTTTTTCGGTCGTTTTAGCAAACAATCATCTACATCATTGCTTCATCCGAATGTCTCAATAAGATATAAAGTGATTTGATTATATCAGTGTGTGGAACCATAATGCTGCAACGAAGACAATGCAAACTCTACAAAGTGACCAGTCCGGTCGCACAAAAAGGCGTATTAATGAATTCACAAGTCATTTGGCGTGCAATAAGAACGCCATTCTTGCCTTTAGTGTGTGTTAACTACAATGTGCCCGGGATAATGACTAGCAAATTAACCATTTCCTTTAAACTCTTCACCAAATTGGACCCTCTATTGGAGAGAACCACACACACATGGAAGAAATGCAATACTGGCCCTTCAGCAGCTCCTGTCAGCCCTTTGGTGTCTCGCAACTGGAGGTGTCTCAGACAAATAGGGGGGATATTGCAGTCTTGCCCATAAGCCGTTGAGCAAAGATGGCTTAATTTGGCTCAGTATTAGACTCGTGTATAGGTGAAATGCAATTTCCAGCAAAGTCCAGTTTTCAAATATAATTGGCAAAATCGACTAGACTCAAAGTGCCTCAGGAATGGATGTTTTTGTTACCCACAAAGTCTTTGATTCAATCAATGTGCTAAAACAAATAGAGCCAGCAGATGCCCTTCATTCTTTCTTAAAGAAACACCACTGCAGAGCCTCAAATCTGCTTCTGCATGCAACACATTTAAACAAATCAACCAGCATGTGGGCCACTGTGTCAAGTCGGCATCGGTTACAATGACAGCAGCTCGGTGCAGCATGCTAAGTGGTGGTCGAGTGCAAAGCGGGCCCTGCCTCTGTGCACACTAATGCATATTTTGTCTGTAATTCATAATCATATCTTTTTGAATATTTCCTAGAATTGTATGCAATTGCACAGGTCTGAATGGAAACCACTAATATATGTATCCTTCTCTTTCTAAAGAATCCAAGGTGAGCATGTTCTTGTGAACATAATGAACAGAAAAGCAAAGAGTCTCAGTGTTTGCAATGCGGCGCTATTAATACAGTCTTGTGATTTCCATGCGTCTACGTTATATTCATGCTTGCCTGTATGCTTGTCTGTAAGTGTCCTTGACTGCCGACCTTCTTTCTCAAGAAATCCCTCCTCTGCCTGCGAGGTACACGCTGTACACACACTCAGAAACACTCTCCTCCGGAAGAGTCAGGACGCAAACACATTTTCTAAAGGTGAACGGCGGACTTTGGCGTATGCTCTCATTCATCGCTAATCTTTTTTGTTTGATCTACACTTTGTCATTCAGCTCTTGTCCTCTGCTCATAAAAAAAAGTGGATTTCTGGTTTCCTGAAAGAAATGGCAGTTATTGCACATTTTGGACAAGTATCATTCTCCTCATTTGACACTGAACAGAGTAGAAAAACAGAGCTCGATGCATTTTTATCTGCCTTTGACGGCCACTGTGATGTGGCTATAATTCTACCTGTGATAAAGGTGGTGAGTCTTAAAGGATGTTGTTAAACTACAGTATTTATATCAGTGACTCCGGTGCCAACAAAAGCAAAGCCGCAGTCATTCTGCCCCCGAGAAGTTTGTTTTCCGTGCGGCGTCTCCCCACCCCGGCTGTCTCCGTTTGGACAGTAGAGGTGGGAATGGATAAGGCTGGAGGTGTGAGCCGCTCACGGTGACGCCGTGTCTATCACACACAATTACACAGTGAAGAGGCAATACAGGTGAGAAGGAGGAGGTCACACACTCAGTAGGCTCCACTTGAGTGTAAGGTATCAGGTCTGTGGACTTGCACAGTGTCGAAATAGGAAGTAAAAAGTATTTATAATTGCTTTGACTTTTAATTCTACAGGCATGCTGATGCTAAATGAATTGTGCCATTCATTAACTGGACTTTGCACGTGTTTGTGTGTAGGCAATTATAAATTAAACGTCAATGGTAGGTTGTAAATTGTATGTCGCCTAACATGCATATATTACAGACAAGATAAGTCATTATCTATCACATCAGGGTCATTGTATATGTTGCGATGATAATTATGTGCAAGTCAAATGCCACAACCAATAATGGTTAGTCACATAGCATATCATTACAATACAGCCAGTAAATTGTCATTACATTCATCATGGGAGAAAAAAAAATGTAAATGTCAATTTTTTTCTCCAACGACGTCATCACCGTGACTTTTTTTTAATTTTCTCTATTATAGCATCGCAGAGGGATGCAGGGTTCAGATTTAGATTGAGATTATATTTACCCAGCAAATCCCTCCCTTAGAGAGCCTGTTTGTGCTTTCCCAAAATTAATGCAGGATTTAGAAAATGCAGGATTTAAGCTGTTTACACAGATGCACTGAGGGCAACAAAAGGGCTGAAAAAGTACCACGGAATCGACTTGTATACAGCTATATAGTTAGGGTGCTATTTGGGACAATCTGTGCCTCTCTTGCTAGTGAGGCCTGATTACTGTACTTCTCAAAAGTTGTTGATATTTCATAGACACAGGCTGAGTAATTGTGGTTTGGGAGCAAAAGCTGGCAATGCTCTCAATTTTAATATTCTTTTCACAACATTTTCTCATGTAGAAGTACCAAAATGCCGAACTCGAGGCTTCACAACATCAGTCCTCAAACCAATGGATGACGTCACAGTTCACACTGCATCCACTTCTTATATACAGTCTATGGCTGAGACCAATAAGTATTTCCATTTCAATAGACACTGGGTCTTAAAGGGTTACATATGAGTCCATTATCCATGAGGAGGCGAACATGCCGTTTATAGTTGATAGCAACACAGATATCACACAGAATTATCATATCAAATGGGAGATTATGTCAATGAAACTCCATCTATTAAACAATGAACTGTGATTATAATGATTGCTGTATTGTCTGATTTACTTTGTTATCCAAACAAATGGACAGACAACGTTTTTATTGGTCTTACAACTCAGCCAGTTGACACAGTTCCACTTCTGGCACTTTCTCAGTAATTCACATAATCATATTTTAGTGGGTGAATTTTTTTTTTTTTGGAAAACAATTTTACCGACATCTGTTTGACTAATGATGTGATGAGATGCACAACATGTTGGCTGTCTGAGTATGAGCGAGAGGAGGGGAGAGAGGGGGTAAGACAGATAGACGGAGGGAAACGATGGACAGAAACTGAATATGATCGACACCGCGCTGCCTCCCTTGACTGACCATATTTGTACTCCCAGCCTGAGGGAGGAACTTAATGCACCATAAGATAGAGGAGAGGGAGAGAGATAGAGAAGTGGGCCGTTTTAATAAACACACAAAGAGAGGTGGAACTAAATGGGGAAAATGCCAGTGGGCTTCACACCTATTCACTATCTGTATATTCCTTTCTACATGTGCAAGGAACTAATCTAAACTTTAAAAACATGGAAAGAATATAAATATACACTTATAGTAGTATATAATGTAAAACAAGATAAAATAATACAGCAAAAATACATAATAGTATAGATAGAATACAAGCCAGCATGGAGTCATAATAAAATAGGGCCTAAAATCGAACCCTGTGGTACACCCCTGGAGATGTGTGCAGAAGAAATAAGAGAGGTTATCAATCCTAACTGAAATTGATTTGTCTTGTAGTTAACAGGCAAACCGCTGCAAAATCTGACCCTCAATATTGACCATTTGTTTGAGGCGGTCCAGGTGATTGTGTCAAAGGCAGCTGAGGGGGTCTAATGGAATTAATATTGCATGATTCCCAGAGTCTAAAGACACCAATAAATCATTTGTCATCCTGAGGAGAGCTGACTCAGTGCTGTATTGCATGGTCAAACCTGACTGGAATATGACCAGAACTGAGAAGCTGTGAAAACAGTTTGTTTTTTTGTTTTTTACCATACATAGAAACTTGAGTATATTTAGCCAGAGCCATGATGGAAGAGAGCATAGTTCAGCCAGATACAATAGTTAATTAGCAAGAGTGGAGGTCCACATGAGGTGTTGTTACAATTAATTACTGCCACCATGTAGTAATCACACAGGCTCTGGGCTATCTTCTACAGTAGATTTAATACATGGGGGGGATTTTATACTTACTTTTTAGGTGTTGTTCTAAAGTTTGAAGGTCTTTAGAATGAACTATAATGACCTTACTAGTCTCTTCCTTCACACTTGAGCACGGTTTTCTGTGTAATTGCTGTCGCTTCTTTGGGAAGTACTGTATGTAGTGTTCATCTTTGTTTTCTGTGCAAAACACTCCCCAAATGGGCTTACTTTTAGTGCAGCACATACAGTTAACTCAGGGGGAGAAGGTGGATGTGTAGGATTATATTAGATGTTATGGTGGCAGTCCTGTGTGGAAAGAAAATCTCCTTGAAGAAGTTCCAGGAATTGCCTTAGGATTCAATGCAGCATTGACTATATTTAATACAACTTTGGGCCTATGGGAGTTTCTTCATGTGAAATACATTAAAACAGAATTATCACAGAAGATGTGAGAACATCTTTCTTTTCCTAAGACTTTAGGAATAACATCAATTCAAGGCTGGGGGCAGAGCTCCCTTTGGGGGTATACTGTATCTCTGAACTGATGGCAAGGACTGAGGTAAACTCAGGCCTAACCTGCAAGGCAGTTCTCATACACCGTTCGTCGCTATACCTGCAAACGCAGCATAGGGAGGAGGTCGGGTTGGATGGGTGGGTCCAAAAAAAACAGACTTTCGCCAAGGAGACCGCTACTTGTACCCCATGTAAAACCAGAAGTCAACATTGATTTACGTGTCACGTAACTTTCGGTAATTAAGTTACGCAACTTCTGGAGTTATTTGAATCAAAACCATGATCTTTTCCTCATCTTAACCAAGCAACTTTGTTGCCTAAAACTGACCAAAGCAACCATTTCCTAAACCTAACTAAGTAGTCTTGTTGCCTGAACCTAACCAAGGCGACCTTGTGCTAAATTTAACAACGTAGCTTTTTTGCCTGAACCTAACCAAGGCGACCTTTTCCTAAACTTAACTAAGTAGCTTTGTTGCCTAAAGCTAACTAACTAACCAAGGTAATGTTTTCCTAAACCTAACTAAGTAGTTAGGGTGACCATACGTTGAATCTGCACTGTCATGTTCCTATATTATAGACTGTGCTTAATCAAACAAAAATAAAATGATAAAATAAAAAGTTTTGTGCAATTGCATATAAAAATTAAAATTCATTTTGAGTCTAGATTTAGAGATCAAAAAAGCGAGCTTCCTTTTTTCCCCCTAAAAAAGGAGGCTCTCTGTCTTGTTCTGGATATCAAAGGGGCCTGCTGCTGAGATCTTAAAGCATGAGCATAGAGAGTTAAGGTTTGTTAAGTATGACGCTAATGCAGATTACTCCACTGTTTCATAATTAATCCCTGCACAGCAGTATTAGCTCATAGGGCCAGCGAGAAAACACAGCAAATGCTGGAGGTTAGAGTGAATATTTGGTTCATAAAGCATTAATTAATAGAACAGGCTTGTCCTTTATGCTAAATTAGACAGAGCAGTTCAACAGCCACAAACAAGCAGACACTAAATTCCAGTTTCAACATCAAGGAAGAACTCCAAACAGTATGCTATAAGGTTTGTGGATTTGTGATTTTTGGGGAGATTGCAGGCATTTCATATTTTGATACAACATTAATAATAGTTTTATTGATCGGGCCATTAGTCGTGATGCTGAAGTGGACAGGTGCAGGGGATTTATTTAGATGAATATTCCTTTTCGGATGAGGAGGCATGGCATTAACTGGACATACAGAACAAGGCCATTTATCATCGTTTTTGCTTCTCTGTTTTTGCACGTATGCACACTGGAATTTTGTTATTTCATCAATTTAGTGCAATATAATTGTCTGCTGGTATAATATTGACAGTGTACAAGAGTTGATATACCATTTTGATTTTGAAGTATTAAGTCAAGTGAACATTTTGTCAATTGGATGAGATAATTCCTTGTTTCGAGTGCTGTTTCACACCTGACAAGTGTGACAATTAGTTAAGATGGAATGGTACCAATTAGTTTGATTAATTCATTCCTATGCTTACTTTTGGACTCCTTCTCATGCAGTTGATCATCTTCATAGTCAGCGCTCCATATAAAGTTATGCTTGACATTATTTTGTGCAGGGCGGAGGAGAGTTTTGGGCAGGCAGAGTGAGAACCTGTGGTTGAACTCGGGCCTAATGTCAGATTGTTTCTCCGGTGATGGATGGGAGCCGGCACAGCTTGGAACTGACATTCATAGTCCGATACAGTCCATAGAGAGATGGCTTCCACCGCGGCATAAATCACAGCCGTTGCCGAGACACACAGCTCAGGCCCTTCAGCGGGCCATTTCGGGA
>CAKALG010042848.1:0-10990 GCA_916700815.1 Helicolenus hilgendorfi
CAGGCTTTGACTTGCTGAGACGGTGTTGGGTTGAATGAAACTCCCCAAAGAGAAAGAAACCCGCTCCACTGCTTTCTCTGAGAGGAGAACCAGCATCTAGAGCGCAAACTGTTAGGCAATCAATCAATCAATCTACATACAAATCATCTGCTTCATTTAAGCACGTTTTCAAGCAAAATAATAGTAACCCCAAACAGGGCTGCCTTCAACTAACAAGCATTTTCTGTTAGTTTTCTCCATTAATCGATTAATTATCGTCAATAACACTTCAGAAAGTAGTGAAAAACGTCCGTCACAAAGGCCCTCAGCTCAAGATGATCTATTCAAACTGCTTGTTTTATTCGACCAACAGTCAAAAAAACAAAAAGATATTCAGTTTATCGTCATATAGGACAAAGACAATGACCAAATCTTTACATTTGAGACACTTGAACTACTGAAGGTTTGGTATTTTTGCTCGATCGAATATATAAAATAATTGCCAATTAAGTTTCTGTTGGATTGATCAACCCATTGTAGCTCTAAACCTGAATATTTGGGGTCTACACTCGGTCCAAGAAGACGGCATCTATCGATCCGATTGCGTGCAGACGAAGAGGTAAACTAGTTCCTCCCCTCCTCCACCCCTCCACCCGCCTCTCCTCTCCCTCGAGTTGAAGGTTAATGATGAAGGGATACGGCGGAGGAATACAGATCAGGGAGACGTGGACGGATGTGGAAAGAGTGCTAAACCAGTCTGGAGCCACGGTGGCGAGAGATTATGAGCACATTTTAACTACTAACCAACCTTAAGGGATGAGGTTGGTGATAAAACCCCGTATATTAGCCTGATCTCTCTTCTTCCTCTGAGCCATAGCGCTCTATTTGTGTCCAAAAACTATTAAAAACACATCAATGATCCTCACTGTGTCACTGGGTGACACGTTCCTTCATCACCATCAACATACACACTGGAGTTTATTTAGACTCAATCCCACATGCTCCGTTCTGCTGCCACTAAAACTCACTAGAGCACTAAATGAGGATTAATCCGCCGCTGAAAGTAGTCCCCAACTAATGCTCTATATCTATCCTTATTCGTTAAAAGTCTTACACTCCACTGAAGGATTAAACATGTTTTAAACAGGTATGAGGTTGTACTGCTAGTATAGTATGAGGATGTACTACTAGTATAGTATGAGGTTGTACTGCTAGTATAGTATGAGGATGTACTACTAGTATAGTATGAGGTTGTACTGCTAGTATAGTATGAGGTTGTACTGCTAGTATAGTATGAGGATGTACTACTAGTATAGTATGAGGATGTACTACTAGTATAGTATGAGGATGTACTACTAGTATAGTATGAGGTTGTACTGCTAGTATAGTATGAGGTTGGACTACTAGTATAGTATGAGGTTGTACTGCTAGTATAGTATGAGGTTGGACTACTAGTATAGTATGAGGTTGTACTGCTAGTATAGTATGAGGATGTACTACTAGTATAGTATGAGGTTGTACTACTAGTATAGTATGAGGTTGCACTACTAGTAGAGTATGAGGTTGTACTACTAGTATAGTATGAGGTTGTACTACTAGTATAGTATGAGGTTGCACTACTAGTATAGTATGAGGTTGTACTACTAGTATAGTATGAGTATGTACTACTAGTATAGTACGAGGTTGTACTGCTAGTATAGTATGAGGTTGTACTACTAGTATAGTATGAGGTTGTTCTACTAGTATAGTATGAGGTTGTTCTACTAGTATAGTATGAGGTTGTACTACTAGTATAATATGAGGTTGTACTACTAGTATAGTATGAGGTTGTTCTACTAGTAGAGTATGAGGTTGTACTGCTAGTATAGTATGAGGTTGTACTACTAGTATAGTGTGAGGTTGTACTACTAGTATAGTATGAGGTTGTACTACTAGTATAGTATGAGGATGTACTACTAGTATAGTATGAGGTTGTACTGCTAGTATAGTATGAGGTTGTACTACTAGTATAGTATGAGGTTGTACTACTAGTATAGTATGAGGATGTACTATTAGTATAGTATGAGGATGTACTACTAGTATAGTATGAGGTTGTACTACTAGTATAGTATGAGGTTGTACTACTAGTAGAGTATGAGGTTGTACTACTAGTAGAGTATGAGGTTTCAAAAACTCCGCCTGACCCAGTTGTAGGACATTAGCATCCACCGCCTCTGTCTTTAATTTTATACGAGTACGGTCACTGTAGTGTAAAACCATTTTTCAAAAATGTCAGTTTCACCAATGACTGGTCTGTGAAATGCAGCCGAGCGTTCGTTTCAAAGCGTGCGCACGATGGAGCTCCAATAAAAATTGATCTAGCAGAGCAGAAGCATATTGAGGTGATATGTATACGCCATTAATGCTGATCAACAACCTAGAAGGCTGCGCGTGGTGTGTATATGTGTGTATATGTGTGTGTATGTGCACTCTCTCTCCCTCAGCATACTTACAAAGCTTTGCATCATTCAATAGGTGTGGGCCGATTCATTGATTCTTCGTAAAATTGCAGATGAGAGAGCGAGCCGGCAGTAATCAGTGTGTACACAGAAAGGCCCGAGGCTTCATGTATGCATCAGTGTGTGTGTGTGCGTGCGTGTGTGTGTGCGTGTGTGTGTGTGTGAGAGAGAGATAACACAAATTATGCTTCGATACACTTAGCTCAAGTTTAATTCAATAGCGTATGCTGAGTTAAGCAGTCAAGTGTATAAATATGTACTGTATCACAAATATCAGAGATTTAGCTGAGGCGGCGATAATCAATATTTGTATAATAATGTGAGCAGGATCTCTTTTAGTTAGACACACTGACATAGTTAGCAAACATACTGGAGCATTTAGCAGCTAAATAATCTGTCATGTTTCAGATGATGTTTTCAGTTCCACCTAAAAGACGTTTCCCCTCTAAACTTCTCTCAGGTAGTTTCATTTAAATAAACAGGTCGAGGCACAACGAGGTTAAACTCTCCAATACTTGACAGAAAAAGCAAAGATGGGAACAAAAATGAAGAGATTTGTGTACCAGAACTTAGTTTCTTCTTCTCTTTCCCATTAATCATCTCAGGGCGGTACATGCAGATGAACGGCGCCCGAACCTTCACAGAATCGTTAAAGTTTCCCTTGAATGAATCAGACCTCAGCCACGTTGTTTTGGAAATGAAAACAGCATTCTTTTACCCACTGATATCCAAAAACACATCTCTTCCTGTCTCTCTCCTTATTGCTCTGTTGGCTACTTAGATCAAAGAACGTTTATTGACTCGATCCACAAACGATTGGCTAGCCAGTCGCCCCAAAGTCTCATTTGATTGGATGAGTTTTTGTAAACGCCCCCGAGTGCGAGATGAGTCATCAAACATTTGAAACCGTTTACAGGAAGAGAAAAGAGAAAGATCACATATCTGATGTAAAAATACTCTGATACTGACATATATTAGGCATGTAACACGAGGTTAAAGAACAATTAGGGACACAGGGTTAAAACTGGGAAAATGCATTTTTCATTTCATGGGAACTTTAAGTTGGGTTTTAAATGCAGTCCTTTTACTTGTAATGGAGCCCTAATTGTACTTTAACTGAAGGATCTGAGTACTTTAAACACTTGTCTCAGGACACTGCACCTCACTGGATGATCGCCGAGCCAGAACGTCCTTTTCAGGGCCGAGGCGGTAAACGTTTTGGCTGCACTCTGGTCTCATTCCAGTGATGACAGAAATGCACCAGAGAGATTTCACTGTGTGGTGACAGTTTGCGGCGCTGCCAGCAGAACCAAACCAAACCAACATCTGAGCACAGAAACACACCACTGAAAAACTACAGACTGCAGCGACAACAGACTACCAATCCCCTCATCAGCCCCTCTCGCTGTGAAGCAACAGGCCGGTGACAGACTTGAGGACGGAGTCTCAAATTCTGCACTTCAGTGAACAAAATGACAGTAATGTTGATGGAAACGCAGTTCTAACCATTTCAGGGGCAGCTGGGTTTTAATTGGTAGGGTTGTGCAAACAAATCACACAAACATCTCTCTTAGTTTTGGAAGTACCGTTCCCATAATTTGAGGGCTTTGGGGGCTGTAAATAGGAACTATAATGTGACCATGAGGTCAGTGAGTTAGCTGTGGGCTACAAGCACTTTCAAGAAAGTGAAAGGATGCAATTTTAACTTATATTTACATTTTTGGAAATGAAAAGTATGCCGAATTAGAGATTAGGAGCTCCTGTTTGGAGTGTACCCATGGATATACAGGCAACTAACACTGGATTACTTTAAATGCTTTAAAAAACAGTAAACCAAACATCATGTCTGATCACTAAGAAAGCAAGTAATCAATAGTTAGACTTTGGAGCAATGAGCTATAAGTTGTTTTTTTAAGCAAAATGCCCAAAAATTACAGGTTGTAGTTTCTCAAATGTGAATAATTGATGGTTTTCTTTGTCTTCCATAGAAGTACATTTAATATCTTTTGGTTTTGTAGTGTTATTTGGACAAAACAAGCAAACTGATTATGTCAACTTGGGCTAAACATTAATCAAACCATCAATCAATAATGAGAATAATCATTATTTCCAGCCCAGTTTCTGTATTTCCTGGCTGAGTGGGTAAGAAAGGAGAAGAAAGAGAGGGAGGTATTCACAGTATCCCATCAATAACAAACACTGCATACTAACAGCATTGATGTTCTAATGACCTTTGACCCGATACTGCAGATGGAAGCACATTAACATGAGATCAGACGGAGAGAAGTGTGTGTGAAGGTATGAACTTGACCTCCTGTAGAGTGCAAGCAGCTTAACGGTGACCTAATAACCGGCTAACAGGTTACAAACACATTACAGCACATGTTTTCCCACCATATATAGAAGAGCCATCCTTACTCTGGTTATTAATGTGATGGTGTACATTTGTTTACATCGTTGATTTTGAAGTTGTTTTTGACGAAGCGGTTCCAGATAACCATGCTCAGTGCTCACATCAACACTGCAGCCTGTACTTTAACATGTGACCGAAGCCTATACTTCAGCTCAAACATAACATATACCTCAACATGTACGTCGGTGTGTATGAGCAGAGACCGCGTCGTGTTTACGCCTGAGATGAAGCTACTTCTGACATTGAGTTTGACCTTTTTAGTGTCACAATCTACGTACATTTTTGAGATTTCAAAAGTGCTGATGAATCAGAAGTTAGGCTTCTTATACTGACCACAACACCGGAATTTAGTCTAAATCAGGTCATCCAGGAAGTCTTATTTTGAAATACTGTTATTTTGACTCTTGGGATTTTATGTCTGTCCATATGGTTTGGTCCAGATTGAAATATCTCAACAACTATTTGCCATTATTTACAAACTATGAAGCCATGAATTACAAACAGATGTCATTAAAAGTGATAAATTACACCTTAAGCTTTGGGCCTTACATTCAACTGTTTTATTAAGAGAACATTTTGTGAAAATGGTTTTATTTGGGGGGAAAGTCATGTTATGTTTGTGGCAACCAAAGCTGTATTATGACTGGACATTACCTTGTAATAAATCCAGAAATAGTTGTAGTAAAGCTGCTGTTTCTGCACACAGGGTGCATTTCTGCTTTCTGACCCTGAGTGCAAACTGAATTAGACAAAAGCCTTTCATGTCCTCAGCTGCTTCTCTGCATGAAACCCAACTGCAAAAACGACTTCACACCAGAGCAGCTCGTCTTCCTCCGTGAGTTTAAAAAGAGATAACGGAGGATGTTGCATTGGTCTCAATAAGAAGCTGTCTGTCTGGGCTTTGTTTGGTCATGATTTAGTTTATTTTGGACCTAAGCCTCGTGTGTTGTTGTTGGCTGAAAATACTTTAGTGCATGCACTTTTACTATTGGTGCACTTTTAATATACATTTTGGCGGATTAAAATGATGCAGAATTAGCGATTAGCAGTTCCTGTTTGCAGTGTACCAATAGATGTACAGACAACCATCACTGGAATACTTTGATGCTGAAGAAAACTTAAAAACGTGATGATTTTAGTAGATAAAGTAGATTTTATTCACAATGGACATCAGATATGTCGCCGTTATGACTCATAGAAGGAGAGTAATATATTATGCAGCAGCTTGATTGCTTATATATATATTTTTAAAAACAGCATATTTTAATCTCATTTTATGCATTAATCAGTAAAGGTCTTTAATTTTATGGGCAAAAACCGTAACGTTGACTTTCCTACTTTCAATCAGAAACTCAGTGAAATGTTTAAGGCGATTAAATCACTGGTTATAACCATAGCAACAATGAATGACCAGTTTTGAATAAATAAATCGCTGCAGCAATAGTTGAAACTGCAAAACCTGCATTTGCATTTTACGCTCTTGTTTTTAATGTTTGATTTTTGAGTCGGTGCATTTTAACAAGCTGAAACAAACACAGAATTACTATTTCACTATCGATTCATCTTGAGGATTATCTTCTCCGTTAATTGTTTTGGTTTCTAAAACATCAGAAAAGTGTGTCCCTGAGCCCAAGGTGAGGTCTTAAAAGGTGGGGTCTTAAAATTGCTATATTTTGGTCTGACTAACAAACCACAATCCAAAAATATTCAGACACCCAACCCACGCTTCCATTATTACTCAATACTTTTATGTAGGCATTTAAACATGATATTTAAAAGGTCAGACTGTGCTTCTGAACAGCAAATATCTTACCTAATGGAAGATGTCTAGCAAGAAATTGTGATTAGACATTTAAAAAGATTGAGCTTTAACACCTCTAAATGCTTTTTAAAAGTCAAATCAGCTCAATTAATTCCAATTAATGCACTTTTAGGTGATTTCTGATGCTACAGTAGGCTGCTAGAACTCAAACCAGCTTCAAAAATCATATTTTTCTGTCACAAATTGACATCTCACATTAGCCTTATTCATTAAGACCGTACATACGATCTTAAAATAGATTTTTTTCCAACACAACAAAACCCCAAAATATTCAGTTTACTAAGACAACAAAAGCAGGGAATTCTCACATTTGAGAAACTGGAACCATCAAATTATTGGCATTTTTGCTTAAACAATTTACTTCTTGTCAAAATAGTCGACTTATTTCAGCTGTAGACACTTTCATTACTGTTTGGTATTAAATTGCCGTCAGCCTAGAGAGTGTTAATGGAGTAGCAGCACACTCAGAGTTATTTCTCCGGTGCTGGTAGTCCACCTCGCAGCTCAATAACATCCCCACCAAATATGATATTGGCTACAACTTGGGGAATAAAGTAGCCCTCAAGTCTAAACTACAGTATTTGCTCTCCTGTAAGAAAAAAGTGTCTTCCTTTATCTTTGCGCTGATTAGCAGCGAGGGTTTGTTGTGGAGTACGAGGGGCTCCACAGCAAATGTGTGCCAATTCATTTCCTCAAGGTCTGCTGTGAGAAAACCTCCCTTCTCCGGTACGGCCCACACGTGGGGAGATTACATCTTTTATTTATCACTTCTTGGCTCTATTTTTCCAGCAAATTCCAGGCCGGGGTGCAATCAGCCAAGAAAGAAACCCTCCCTGTGTGTGCGTGCGTGCGTGCATGCACTACTGTTATTACTCTTTGTAGGCATGCCGATCGAGCCCCCCTCACGCTCTGGAATAACAACCCAGATTCTGTTTCTTCCCTGCAGATACATTTCCCAATATCTGGGAATATATAGGCCTCTTATTTTGGCAGGACAGACGCTGGTGTGTTGTGTGTATTCTAGAGGTGGGAAAAAAATAGATTCACCTATGTATTGCGATTTTGAAATTGATTTTTTTTAATGCCAGAATGGATATATTTGCTTCATCTGAGTCTATGTGGAGGTAGAAGGAAGTTAGCGCTTTTATTGTGGTAGTCTGAGTAACGTGACGTCATATCCGTTCCGTATCCGTCAACCAAAACAAACCGCATCCAGCGTGGTAAACGGGCTAGAGACGGACTTGGAGAAGTTAGAGGAAGTATACACGTGTGACTAGTTTTCAAAATAAGGTGTTAACAAAGAGAACTGTATATACAAAATACATATATGGAAATAAGATTGATTGGATTATATTCACCAGAAGTATAAAACATTACATGTGCCTTATAAATTAAAAAATAAAATACCACTAATTTGTGAGGGAAATGTCTTTTATTCTTTGATTTTTGGGTAGCTGTAAATAATAAATAAAGGTAAATAATGTCGGACAATGACTGATATATTTGACTTCAGGACATCTCTGACTACATACATTCAGAAAATCAAACATTTTTACTGTATTAATTAAGATATTTTTCAAATTAAAAGTCCCTAGCAGTGTCTGATTAAACTTTTTCCCATGGTTGTGTGTTAAAAAAAGTTAACAAAGAAACGCAAATCGCAACACCCAAGTATCGTGATAGTATTGTATCAGGAGATGGGTGAATTGTCCCAGCCCTAGAATATATATAGGCCTTTTATTTTGGCAGGACAGAGGCTGGTGTAATGTGAGTGTGTATTCCCTGTGGTCCTTCACAAAGCTCAC
Organism: Helicolenus hilgendorfi; assembly: GCA_916700815.1. Lineage (NCBI taxonomy): Eukaryota > Metazoa > Chordata > Actinopteri > Perciformes > Sebastidae > Helicolenus > Helicolenus hilgendorfi. Next base: position 8,518 of record CAKALG010042848.1, read on the forward strand.
ATGCATTTAAAAGTGTGGGGGGAAGAGGGACGTGTCATGCAAGTGTTCAGATTGCATTACAATTAACCATGCAGAGTAATGGGATTACAGTGTGGTGAACTCACAGGGTGACAGACACAATCAAAGACTCCTGATAAAGGCTGCGAACTTAAAAACTATCCCTTCAACTCAACACAGCCACAGCGCTCTCCGTCCACACACAAAAACAAGACACAAACCCGAACCAATTGGCTGCACACTGGTGTGAATCACGGCCCATTTAAAAGAACCGTTGTGCTCAATACGCTTCCTCCCTTCCAAATCTCTTCTACTTAACAAGGGAGTGAAAAGATGCTTTTGTTTGCCTTCCTTTCGGAGGCGACAGGAAGCTTGAAAGACACAAATGAACATGAAAATAGGAACAAAGTGCCAAAGTCACAATGGGAATGCTGTGCTGGGTAATTAAAATCTCAAAGAGGGTCCAAGCACATACAAAAATAGTACAACTAAATGACATAAAATCTAATGTTAGCGAGTCACTGATTTGTGTTGTTGGTGGAGTAAAGTTGCACATGCAGCTGTCACTTTAGCACACAGGTGTCTGTTCCTGTTTCACTTTGTAAGAAATCTCCTTTCAGTGGGTTTTAAACATGCGGTAACTGGTCAGTTGTGCCACTTGGAAAGAGAGCACATCTACTTCTGTAATGGTTATTCTGCTCAGGCATTCCTGTAATAGCATGCCATATATACACCCCATCTAAATATATAACAAACGACATTGTGAGACTGCATATTTGACTGCTTTCCAACTCACATTTATTAGCAGCACAATGCTGATCAAACAACTATGTAAGCGGACAAAGACTGTACGTGCATTAACAGGCATTTGTGCCACACACAGAACAACTCATTCAAATGTAATGTGTGTCAGTTGACACCCAACCCAGCACTTCCCTTATTACTCAATACTTTTATGTAAGCATTTAAAAATGGTCTTTAAAAGGTCAGACTGTGTTTGTGAACAGCAAAACTCAACCTAGTTGGGAGACATACAGCAAGAAAATGTGATTAAATATATTAAAAAATGAGCTTTAATGTCTCGAAATGGTTTTTAAAAATCAAATCAGCTCAATTAATTCCATTTAAAGCACTTTAAGGTGATTTCAGAGGCTGCTTGAACCCTCAAACTAGCTTCAAAAATCTGACTTTTGTGTCACACATTGACATCTCACATGAGCCTAATTTATTAACGCCTCTAAAAACCAGCAGCAGACAGTAGATATGGTCTTAAAATAGCTTTTTTTTGGTCCGACCAACACAACAAAACCGCAAAATATTCATTTTACTCTAATGTAAGACAAGGAAAAGCAAGAAATTCTCACATTTGAGAAGCTGCAACCATCAAATTACTGCTTAAACTATTAACTGCTTATCAAAATAGTCGACTCATTTCATCTCTAGACACTTCTTATTATAGATTTGGTTATGCATCCTTGTTCTGAGTAAGTTTCTCAGTGAAGTCTGATGGTGTTTGAGATGTGAAATGTGGGGATTCCTCTTTTGTTAAAGCTTCTGTTTCCAACGCAATTAGAGGATTTTTTAGGCTTTGTGCACCCTCACATTTCACATTCAAACTGCCCCCAAGCAAAAACAGGATTTAAATGCCCCAGTCACACATTCCCATTCATGCACACAGCAGATTTAAAGCCCCATTGTGGGCTCTCTCCTCCTGCAGCCTGACCACTTCACTCTTTGTTGTCAAAAAGATTGGTTTTATATGATGAGAGATTTGATGAAGTTGTTTTACATGATTCTGACATTGTTTGTCACTTTAAGGTGATTTCGGAGGCTGCTTAAACCCAAAACTAGCTTCAAAAATCTTACTCTTGTGTCACAAATTGACGTCTCACATGAGCCTAATTTATTAACGCCTCTAAAAAACAGCAGCAGAGAGAGTAGATATGCTCTTAAAATAGCTTTCTTGGTCACAACAACACAACAAAACGCAAAAATATTCAGTTTATTCAAATGTAAGACAATGAAAAAGCAGGAAATTCTCACATTTGAGAAGCTTAAACTATCAAATGAATGGCATTTTTGCCCAAACTATTAACTGCATGTCAAAATAGTCGACTTATTTAAGCTCTAGACACTTATTATTATAGATTTGGTTACGCATCCTTATTCTGGGAAAGTTAAAGCTTCTGTTTTCAATGCAATTAGAGGATTTTTTGAGGCACCCTCACATTTCACATGCAAACTGCCCCCAAACAAAAACAGGATTTAAATGCCCCAGTCATACAAATCAGTAAGATAGTGTAAAAGAAAGGTGGAAAAACAGCTATATAATGTATCTTTAAGCAGTAAATTAACTGTAAAATTAATAAAGTTCAAACTATATAATCATGTTAATTTTACAGGCAACCCTGCTGCCAGTTCTTTACTGTTATTTTACTGGGAAATTCTTAACAGTGCATATATTTGCACTAGATAT
>CAKALG010042851.1:2018-26053 GCA_916700815.1 Helicolenus hilgendorfi
CCCCCCTGCACCCTCAATCCTCACAGTTCAGTGCAGATTTCGCCCACTTAGCCCTCCTTCCTGACAAGCTTCCGTACTTTCGCACACCTGTTTGTCTCCATCGCTCCTTCAGCTCTACGTTTGTTTTTTAGTACTTTGCCACATCTATTCCCTCCACGCCTCCTCTTATCCCTCTTTTTCATATATGACGCTCTTCCCCCCACTTCCCCTCGTTTGACACTTTTGGCAGTTGCCCACAGAGCTGTCTGTCTAGTTGAGATGATGCTCCAGACTTTATGGCCTGTGGCATGATGAGACTTTCAAGTTAGTAACACAGACGTTCTCTCACACGTACCCTCTCTCTCTCTTTCCCTCTCTGGCTGTGAGCCGGAAGGCACCTCGTCGGAATAGCCACGGTAATTGGTCCAGTGTGCTGTCAGGCAGAAAATCTGCAGCTATGTTTCTCAGCAAGCTCGTCAATACGAACCTGCAATCCTGAGCCTAAATGAGCAAACCCTCTACCTGTTTGTCTACCTCAATGCCCTGAGGCTTTTGTTAGATATCATCAGTATATACCTCCTTTCATTTGTTTATTTTTCTTTCTGAAAATCATCATCTTGCAGTTGTACAATTTCACAGATCTATTACCATGAGAGTGAAGAAAGAGACAATAGAACATTACATACACAAATAGAGTACACATGCAACAGCTATAAGTATACACATATACATACATGCATTAGGAGAAAGACCCCAAACCCTCAAAACAAAAGAAAAATGTACAAAATTATACTATATTTGTGTTTTTCCACTTTCTCTCAGGTCTGACAATATCATCGATCAGTCAGACATTTTCTGAACAATTATCAGGAGATGGAGATTACACCTGTTGCCATTTCTGAATAATGGCTTTCTTTTGTTCTAACTATCACTCCCATTCCTCCTGAACACAGCAGATGGGTATTTGGTATCGGTAAAGCCAGCTGCCATGTACATGTACTATACCTGGTCAAAAATTTGACACTTTTTCCTTGGTAAAATAAGTTTGTTAAAAATGTTTGCTGTTTTTAGGGCTGTCAATCGATTAAAATATTTAATCGCGATTAATCGCAAGATGGTTAATAGCTAATCACGATTAATCACAAATTAATCGCACACTTTTTATCTGTTCAAAATGTACCTTGAAGGCAGATCTGTCAAGTATTTAATACTCAAATCAACATGGGAGTGGGAAAATATGCTGCTTTATGCAAATGTATGTATATATTCATATTAGAAATCAATTAACAACACAAAACAATGACAAATATTGTCCAGAAACCCTCACAGGTACTGCATTTAGCATAAAAATATGCTCAAATCACAACATGGCAAACTCAAGCCCAACAGGCAACAACAGCTGTCAGTGAGTCATGTGATTATCATAAAGTGGGCATGTCTGTAAAGCCATGCCAGTGCTTCCTCGCCATAATGTAGCTCAAGTTTGGAGTGTTATTTAGCCTCATTTTTGACAAGCTAGTATGACATAGTTGGTAACAATGGATTCCTTAAGTTTTCTAGTTTCATATGATGCCAGTATCTTCACTCTAGCTTTAAAACTGAGCCAGCTACAACCTAAAAATCGCATGTTGCGTTAATGCGTTAAAGAAATTAGTGGCGTTAAAACGATCTTGCGTTAACGCGTTTTTATCCGGTTAACTTTGACAGCCCTAGTTGTTTTGTATCAGCAAAACAACACCGTTTCCATAACATGGAGCTCGTGTGATTAATTTTATGCTTTCATTTGGTTCAATACGGGGAGTTTTAAGGCTTGAATTCCAATAAAATCAGTCTTATCACAAATGAGATACAGAAGAAAGTTTAAAATATGCTAGTAGAGCACGGCTTAAAGGTTTTTGGGGGCATTTCTGCTTGATTTGATAGTGAGAGAGACAGACAGGAAAGACAGGGAAGAGATAGGAGATGACATGCAGCAAAGGGCCTTGGGCCGGACTCAGCCTTAATGATACACCCTCACTTTTTTAAAATCAGAACTCATTTAACAATGTACTGCAAAAAAGCCTTCACACTGCATATCTATTGTATTGTGAAGTCATACCTGATTGTGTATGTGTTGCGATTAACCAAACTAGTGCTGCCACTAAAGGAAAACCATCTCTCTTGGTGGGAAACTTATATGTGTGCATCCATACTGGACACATACTGACTCCCCTACAGCATCATTGGTAGCCTACAGGGGCTCATAGTCGTCAGTGTGTGAAATAGAGCCTAGCCCTCTGAAGGAGTAATAACAGTGCTTTCAGTTTCTCACTATGGGGCTGTTGTGTGACGGCCTTTCCTCCTGGCGGATATTGATGCTGTAAAGCAGCGGGACGTAACAGTGTGTGTACCTGTGTGTGTACTAGGGATGGCTTCAGTACATGAGATGAAAGTGAGAAAGATACAGTACTGTTCCATGTGTACTGCATGTGCATACTGCATGATTTGGTGTATTGACACATAACTATCCCTTCTCTTTCCTTTTTCTTCCCTTCTCCTGAGTCATATGCTGTAGGGTACAGAACTGACCTTCTGTGGTGTTTATTTTCCATCAGTTCCCTTAGATCAATATCTCTGGTGCCATACCATTGTTCTGACGGCCCATTATTTCTAAACCCCAATAGTCGATCCCAAAAACAAATGCCCATTTTTCCAAAGGCCCATTTCTCAGAAAATACAACAAATACACACACACAACACATGGCTAATTATAATGCAGAATGATGCCACTGGACCTTCCTAGTCACAATTTTTTCCCTACTATGGTGAAGGGTTCCGCCCTACTCTGCTTCTGATTGGCTTGCCTGGATATTTTTACCCTAACCCTGACTAATCTCACTCCTCATGCCTAAACCCAACCAACGAAGGCAACGAGTACTAGCCAGACTGTCTGTTATCGAATATTGTTAGCGCGATATCTCCAAAAGTTATCGACAGATGGGCCTGGGATGATGCTTAGGGAACATAGGGGCTGAGGGAACACAGGGTTGAGGGAACACGGGCCTGAGGGAACATAGAAATGATCCCCTTTCTGTGGTATTGGAGAAGAGAACAACTGCCCCGTTTCTCTGCCACAGTATCAACGCTTAATTGGCATCTTTTACACACGCCTGGCAGAGGCTCGTCTCAGGGCAAATTGACTTTTCATGCAACGAGACTTCGGCACATCCGAAAAATGTCAGGATCCAGAGACACAGTTTGGTTGTGTGCAATCTTGGAAACCCATCAGCTATCGATCTGACAATGGATAAGCCTCTGGGGGAAGCTATATTTCTATATATAGCCAGCTGATATCCAGGCCAAGACGCTGCTCATTGTTTACAGTCCTATTAGCAACTTGAGATGTGAGACTGGAGATGGAGTTGAGAGACGACCTGTACGACCGGATCGTTTCACAAGTAGCCAGTTTACAAGCTGATTTTAAACCAAGAAAAAGCGAAATCACTGTCAGACGATAGCTGCGTGTTCCTAGATTGCATTTCTGCCAATGCATTCCGCCTCTGTTGCTCTCCACACGGACTGTTTACCTGCATTCAACCAAAGCCTGCTCGAACGTGACAATACTACTCGGACTACCAAAGGAAACCAAAACGCTTCTGACGCCAAAATCTTGTCCTGTTTGCTTCAGATTCTAGATACGAATGCAGAATCTGTTTATAGAGATTAGGTTGTGTGTTGTTGCCATAATTCCCATGTAAACACACAAGTGGTAAAAAGCCTTAATACATATTGACACACATGCATGTATTATACTTCTTAGGGATTTTTATTGACCGTATTTGTCATCTAAACCTAGTCAGCTAGTCAGATCTGTTCCAAAACCTGTAATACTTCTAGAACATGTATAGTAGTTAAAGTGCTTTAAAGATACAACTCATGAGCAGCAACATTTTGCTTTCCCATCCATCTCAAAGTGACTCTCCTCACAGAAACGTAGGCTGAAGAGATGTCGGAGGAGGCGTTGATAAGTTGGAAGAACATATTACATTTTTAATGAAACTTGAAAGCTAGAGATGACTATCCCTCCTGCAGCAATAATGAATTCTCTCCCACCGCTCGGTTGTTTAAAAGCTAGTAATGCTAATGCAACCTTTGCCTAAGCCCCGCCGCCAGGCTGCCACATTTCTCCCCGTGTTTTAGTCAGGCTGAAATCATGTCCTACTGTGCAGGGGAAGTGAGTGAAAATGGAGCACGAGAGATGACATCACACCTTCAAAGTGAATACGTGCGACACTTCTTTGTGTTAACCCTCACTGTTGACTTTACTGTGTTTCGGTCTTTAGCTCTCTTAATCAGGAAGACTGACCTTCACTATCCTGCTTGAGACTTTTCACTGCTACCAGCCCTAATTAGTGCTAGCTAATTCAACTCTAATTGCCTCATGCATATCAGTAAACACTTGCAAACTATTCAGACACATTTATTATAAGCCTATGTATATCTATAGTCTACAGCCTTCTTGCTAATGAGCAAAATGTCCCAACATGTTCAATCTCTGTAATCAATGCTGGTGTTCGTTAGCTTCTTCATTCTAATAGATGATGTGGGTGAGCTGCAGAGCGAAGTCTGTATAAGACATCTGTCTTCTCCTGTCACTTCCTGCATTTTTCCCTCCCTCATGGCACATGTTAGTGTTCCTAATGAGAGAAAAATTGCATTCATTGTCTTACTGTGTCTTGAGTTGATGATTGTTCATTGCCAGTCTCTAGTTTTGGACAACATTGACTCCATCTGCTGAGTATTGCATGCACTGCGCTCACTTTGTCAACCCAGTCGCTGCACAATTAGCCTTCATTTGTGTATGTGAGGGCGAGCTGAGAACTAATGACTTTGGCCTTGTGGCTCAGGTGGGAGGGTTTGGTTACTCACTGCTTCTCAGTTTCCATTATGTGTTTAGACTCCTTTTTAAAAAGTTTAATGTTATGTGTTGTTGTCAGTGGGTTGCCAATAGGTGGAGTTATGGTCTAATTTTGGGCCAGCTCTGTGAATGGTTGAGGGTGTGTCTGGGGTTTCTGTAACACGATTCCACATTGTTACTGAGTACTGGATATATTTTTCTTTGACCATCTTATTAATACATTCATTCATCAATTCAACCTTTATTTATACTCCAAAGATCATTGAGGGGTGACCCTCATTTACAGCATCAATTACAAAAACAAAGACAAGGAAAACACAACAACTGAGATATACAAACATAGAAGAGGCAATAGCCATTATAAGAATAATAAAAGCCATCAATTCCAATTAAATCTCAGCCCATAGATCAAACAGTTGGCTATTAACACGTTGATTATTATTTTTATTTAAGACAACACTTAAGACTAATGTGATTCAATCAAATATGTACAGAAGTCTGAATAAGCACTATCTGGCCACTGTGTTGGACGGGCAAAGACTGAAGGGACATGACGGCGACCAATCTGAATTTATTAAGGTATCGCGAGCGCTCAAGTTCAGGCAAGGTCGCAAAATAATTACTAGACATGTGTATAAAACAAACGTTTGTATAACAAGAGATGAATGCATACGAATTTGTCAAAATTACAATCAAAACATACGTCAAATTGCATTGAAATCTATGGGACCTTTGGTTTTCTTTCCCCCAAAAGGGGGGCACAGCTTTGACTTTTTGCGAAGGACCCCTATGTGCTGGTCTGATGTATACACGAGAATGTACTTTTTTGATACCACTTCCTGTTACACTGAGGATCCTGTATTAAAGGGACACACTTTGAAATAAAAAATAACCCTGATGATGTCATAATGATATAATCAGGATCAATTGGCTTGGTTTTCAGGCTAAACTTTTACAACAGAAAGCCCGTGTTACAAAGGGGGCACATGGAGATGTGGTGTTTACCAGGCAGGGAGAATCTAATGACACGATTGAGTTGCAATATGCGACTACAGAGAGTTTACAATCCTTTAACGTTTTCAAAAAGTGTTGCAAGTATTGAATGAGATTCATCGGTAGGAGTTAACCCCTCGCTCGCCCTTCAGTGTGAGTGAGGTTACGATGCATTCAATTTCCATTGACCCTCATTGTTCTTCAGCTTTTTCCTTCTCCACTAATAGCAGCGGTGGACAACACTAATAGCAGGGGGTCATAGTGATCTGATGACCGTGCTGAATACTGTGCTTGATGCCATAAGCAGGGAACGTGTACTTTAGATAATTACAATTCACCTGAGATGTCAGTCAAATTGGTAAAAGGCACAAAGGAGAGGAGAGAACATTTGAAAATACAATAGGAACAGAGACTTCTCTGAAAGAAGAGTAAGGCTGTCGAGAAAGACATTGAATGAAATGAAACTGAGAAAGGGAGACACTCTTTTAAAAGGCTTTGGCTATATTGCGCTTTAAATACAGACATCAGTAATTGTTATTCTAGCTCCATCCTTGATAGCAAGATTGCATTACCCAGACTGTTTTTTGTGGGGTGACATTTAGGTAGAACATCAAAATGTCTTTTCGTTCTTTCTTATGCTCCATTTCTCACCTTTTTTCCCCCTTTCTCTCGCTCTGTAGGTTTCTAAAAAGGTCGCCGATCTCATTCTGGAGAAACAGCCCGCTTATGTCAAGGTAAGCCTTCAATGTCAACTCTTGACCACGTTACAACTCTTTCTGTTTTTTCTTGGCCCAGACACTCACCTAAAAAAAGTAATTCCAAAACGCATCAGTTATATTTGACATTTGTTTTCTTTTTTGGGAATGGCATCTTGTCTGAATTTTCTATGACTGGATCGGGTTATTTTGATATCAGGGTGTCAGTGGATGTGTTCCTGTGTCAGCTGTCGACTGCCAACAAAGATAAGGTAGAGTTTCCGTAACCATCGCAATAGGAAATCCTACTCCATCCATGGATTCGGAAAAGGAGCCAATAATCTACTTTTTATTCTCAATATAGTCAGATTGGGAATTAAAACTAAGTCCATAAAATCCCTCCTTTGAGGAAAGGGGGTTCGGGGTTTTGATCCAGGACCGCCCCGACTCCTCGCCAGATCAGCAAACTTTCTGTTGCCGCTATTACACAGGTTAGATAATAGACTGTGTGTGAGAAGTTTATTGGAATTCAGTTCCAAACTAATACATTCTATTTCAAATTATGCAATTCAGATTCAGTTTTTTTTAATGAAATTAGTCAAGTTAAACAATACAAATTCAAATTATGTGATTAAAATTCAGTTTAGTGACAGTGATATTTCTGCCCGCAGAGAAATGACTCAATTACCTTTTTTTTTTGGATCTTGGATATCAACGATTGTTAGTAAAATAAACTCTATAGATGCTGCCAGTGCTGCCAGATTGGGCTGGTTTCCGCCCATTTGGGCTACTTTTGATTAAGTTGGGCTGCTTTTGTCAACATTTAGTGGGCTTTTGAAAACACAGATACAAAATTCAGTTACCTTTGTTGTCTCCACTCACTCATATTGACGTCATCTTCACTGACGTTGACATGGCAATTTGTGTTGTCTAATTTCAGTCTTTGTGGGTTGCTATAGCCTATTTATCTAACATTTTATCTTTGTTTTTTTGATGCAGATATGAAGCTTTTTATGCTTATGATGTGTTTTCTATCGAGCATGTTATGGTTTTACATGGGTTTCTGGCAAGGTTATGATTTGAACAAGTTTTTAAGTTGCGATGGGCTGGAAACTAGCAATCTGATCTGGCAACACTGAACGCTGGTGTTTGTGCAGGTGCTCGAGTGGGCTTCAAAATAACAGTGTTTTGGCTTGAGATCAAATATTTGCATATGCCTAAATATGTATATTTGTGTGTGAGTGTGTGTGTTGGATTAGTTGAAGGATTTGTTCTTTTGATTTATTATAATTCAGCAATCACTAGTCCCATCAGATTTATCATTATTGAAGTTTGGTCGAGTATGTGAAATTTGTGTTAAGTCAATGGAGCTTTGATCCCAGCAAGACACAGCAGCAGATGACTGACAGCTTTAATAAATTTGGTATATAGTGAAATTGCAGTGAAATTACCATCATTGTTGAGCCTTCTGGAGGTCAGTCTATGAATAGCAGATTGATCATTATTTCTGTGCCCTCCGAATGACAGCAGGGCTTATTAGCAGACGTTGCCAGGGGTTTCGGGAGCATTTCCACTGACCCATCTCAGCCCTCTTTCATTTCTACAAATGCCCCGTGGAGTTCAGAGGGCACTTCAGCTTCTACATCCACTGCATTAGTGTCACAATGAGAAGACAGACAGAGTTGCACTACATAATTTACTAGCATTAAGAAAGACCAAACGTAATACTGACCAGCTTGGTGCTCGTCCGTTAATTTGCAGCAATGTTTAGTATCCAGTGTAATGCCTTGTAATTGAATATGCATTACCGTGTGTCTTTGAGGCTTTTCTGTGTACCTGCTGCTATTTGAGGTTTTATCAGTTTCTCCACCATGTTTTCTTTCCTAAGGCTTCTTATCTCCTCTCTGTGATACTTCATCAAACACGTACACAGAAACACATACTGCTGCAGAAACACAGCCACAGGGCACGATGCCACTTCTCCCCAGTGCTTACGCGCTGTGTATAACACATCGCTGCACACATAAACTGTGCGAACACATACACCCTGAAATGACGGCCTGCTAAGCGTGTGATGTGAGTCATAGCTATGTAGTGACTAATATTACTTATGTTGGGGCTCGTGTCTGATCACTGTTGCTGCTTTCAAGTTACGCATGCACTCGTAAAGAGTCACAAGTGTGATCAGGTGTTTCCACTTGGAAGGTTACATGGAGGCCAGAGCCATTATCATTGATTCATTTACAAATGTTGATTACTAATTAATAATATATTCTTCAGGTGCCTGCATTTTACTGCTCTTTTCTTTCATTCTCACACCTTTACATTTGAATTTGATATTCTGAAGCTAACAGATGTGACATTATTATTCAAGGTGTGATCCAGTTAAATTGCTGGATCAATAAAACAGGGTATGTGCCGATTTAAAATAACCGCCCTCTGTTATCTCTTCAGGCAAAAACAGACGGGTTAGAATTGAGTGGACAACTTGTCAGTAAAGACAGATTGCCTTCTGGGAGTCCAACTTGTAATGAATCTGCACCTGGTAGCCCTGATTAGGTCACTCAGCACCATTGGAAAGGGACTTAGACTGGTATTCAATTACAATCCTGCGACAGCCACAGATACAGGATTTTTTTCTTTTTCTTGGTCAAAGCATTTGATTTTTGATTGCTGTTGAGACATAATGAGAATTTCAACTAATATAACAAAAAGTGTTTTTCAAGTCAAGTCAATTTTATTTGTATAGCCCAAAATCACAAATTACAAATTTGCCTCAGGGGGCTTTACAATCTGTGCAGGATATACAACACCTCCTGTCTTTTGGGGAACACTACCATCCCTAGCTTTAAGTTACTGCGTGCGAGACATGAATATAGTATATGCAAAAAAAATGAGAACTCCAGCCATGAGTCCCAAACAGCAGCATCATTACAATGTATAGGATGGGTAACAGGGAGCTAGTGCATAGCCAATGTGGTAAAGGGTCGCAGGGCGGACCTCTTATGAATATATGAATACAGAAGCCTGGAAAAAAATCTCCCTTATGACTAAACATCTCCTCCTCTTTGACCTTCACTTCCCACACCAGCCTGTGTTTGTGGATACTGTAGGAATCGAGATGTATAGTTTCATTGTGCTTGAGTACGCTCACCTTTCCTGTACTGTATGTGTGCAGTACATAGAGATCTGCCTGCATCTGCCTGGCTTTACTTGAAGATTTATTCCAGCCATTGTTTTTTAAGGTCATCCCAGTCATGCGTACCAGATCTTTAATCTCTTTTAAAAAAAACTGACTGGACAATTGTCAAACTGCACCACAGTTACTGTATTTGCTGTTACACAGTCTGAGCTGATTTAGCCCTCCTTCTGTCAGGTTAACTGTAGCTTATATACAGGATATACGGCTCAGAGCAGTGATCTAATAACAAATTGGAGCCTCAGGCTACATACTGAGCGCTCAGCATGTTGAGCGCGTGTGTCTGAGTATGTGATTCTGTTTAAAGCTGAATGTGTGTATTCACGCTGTTTTGGTCTTTTCCTGTGTTGATTTGTTCACATGACTGAATGCGTGAATGTTTCTACATTACGTCATTGGCTGAGTGTTTGCACTGCTGCTATGCACACAGTAGTGTGTGTTGATAATGGGCATCATAACAAGGGGTAGACGGTGAGAGCCAGACTGTGTGTGTTCGTCTGGTGAAGCGAAATAATAGCTTCTGTCAGAAACAGGAAATGAATGGAACCGTCCTTGACCAGATTTGACCCTGAGTGCACTTATTTAGTAACTACACAAACTAGTATTGACTGAACTAAACCAACCAGTGCTATGCACTGATATACGTGTCAATCATTTATTCATTTTCCATCACTTTCATGATATTGGGGAAGTCTTTTGCTGTGCGAGTGATGCCTGTACAGCTTGATCCCCTTTGCCGTGACTAAGTCTTGACATAGTACAGTTTAACAGCTGTAGTGGTTTGGGTGCTAAAGTCGTGCTCCCAGTATGTCAGTCTGCTGGATTCAGTCTCTAAATTATTCGTTAGCTGGACGTGGTGACTCAGCCCAGTCCCAGCCAGTAGAGTGCAAGGGCATTTTGCCTTTTTTTTCTCGCAATACTTACTTACACACTTACTTACTTACTTACTTACTTACATACATACATACATACATACATACATACATACATACATACATACTTGCTTGCTTGCTTACTTACTTACTTACTTACTTACTTACTTACTTACTTACTTACTTACCTGCTTACTTACTAACTTACTTACTTACTTACATACATACATAGATACATACTTGCTTGCTTACTTACTTACTTACTTACTTACTTACTTACTTACTTACTTACCTGCTTACTTACTAACTTACTTACTTACATACATACATAGATACATACTTGCTTGCTTACTTACTTACTTACTTACTTACCTGCTTACTTACTAACTTACATACTTACTTACTTACATACATACATACATACATACATACATAAATACATACATACTTGCTTGCTTGCTTGCTTATTTACTTACTTACTAACTTACTTACTTACTTACATACATATACACATACTTACTTACTTAGTTTACTAATCCTGACAAAAATGTAGGCATCCATTAAGCTTAAACAAAACACTGGTATACAAAAGAATAAAGGATAAAAAGATAAAAACACAGCAGTGAAGTGATATTCTAGCTATCTGTAATTTATAGTAAATAAAGTTGTTAACAGTTTAACAGTAAAGTTTTAGCTTTCTTAAACATTTTCATGAAACCAATTCTCAGAACTAGTATCCTGGCATGCTGATATTGTCCAATTCCATAGGCCTTGAGCAGATAAGCACAAGAGTCGCATTGTGCATGTCCCCTCAGAGACAACCCTGGCTGTATTGAATCAACCCTTGTCATGGTCTCCGTCAAACCTCGAGATCATGAGGGCAGATTGGTTTGAATGGGATCGTTGATCTCTTACCCACAGCTGAAGTGCCACTTTGATGCTGTTGTTGTTGTTTTTAGGACCGTTGAAAATTAATTTCCCCAGACTATCTTCCCTTGGTAAAAGGTTGTTATGTATCTGACAGTGTTATGATGACATTTTAGTGAACACCAGACCTTTCTTTGTAGAGGGATGATACAGCATTCAAAATTAAGATAAAAACAAGCATCTCCCACCTCAGGCATGTGGCAGATCAAGAAAATAAGAACCAAGAAAGGAAGAGAAAACTCGTGAATATAACAGCGATGCACTTCTTCCCGCGGTCCTACTTCTGGCAGAGGTCACTGAAATGGCATAAAAATTGAACTGTCAGAGCAGAGTGCTCATTGATCCTTTTCGAAATGTCAAAGCTCTGAAGAAAGGAGGCTTTTCTCAGATTTTCTGTGTGTTTTTTTGTAAGTTGCTCTTCTGAACTACATTACACTTTGGCACCGATGATGCATGCCTTACCATAATGACATCATCAATTTTATCTATCTTCATAAAACGCTCACAGCAGGATGCATCTCACTGAGGAGTGCTCTCGTATGCGTGTGAGTGCTTGTGTTTGAGCATTGCTGTTCATAGTGGGGGAGATGATTCGCTGGATAAATGGCATTATTACAGGCATATTTCACTGACGGCTCCGTAAATGAACCAGACTAACAATATCTCCTATAGATGTTAAAAGACTGAGCATTATAATAAGGCTACGGGGCTGTTTTTTATTTCAGCAGTTTTAGTGCGAAATAGCACAATAATTCCTTGGGATCTGAAACCTTAAGTCTTTTCCTCTGTCATTTCTACCACTAACGTCTTCCCTGTTCACAGGAACTGGAGCGAGTGACGGCATTACAGACCAACCTGCAGCTGGCAGCGGTCATTTGCACTAATGCAAGGAGGTAATGGTGTTCTATTGCATACTATTCGCTAAATGAAATGGCTGCTGAAATGGCCCATTCAAACAGCATCCGTATGCTAAGTGCTTTCCTCATAACCGTGGTAGCGTTCCTTCCCTTCGTATATTCTCCGTCTGTTAATATGTTCCCAAATGACAAATTATTCTATCTTGTTTCTTTGTAGAAATAATAAAAAAAAAAAAAAACACCATCCCACTATACATACTAGGGATGTCACGATATCAGAAATTTAGTAGTTGATACCAGTGAAATTCCACGATTCTCGATAACAATTTGATACCATGGTAAAAAACAAAAGTAAAACAATAAATCCCATGTACTTCAACATACAGACCTTTATCACCATTTGCATACTTTTGTTAGGAAGTTAAACAGGTCATAATTCTTTCTCTACTATTTATTTTATATATTGCTGTGAAAACATCTCCTTCAAACAACTGGATTTATTCAATTCAATTATTGGACTCACCAAAAAGACATGATAACGTTAGAATTTACCTTCGCCCAATACCCATTTTTACTGAATGGAGCATGAACACATTATAATGTAAATCAATGGTATCTCCCGTGTTGAAATCGGCAGCACAAGAGCTAGTTAACGTTAGCTGTTTTTTTGTATAGATATACAGTATAGTTACATCGGTTACTACTGAGTTCTACTGGTGCATCATAAAGCTCATCACAATGTATTGGACTTTAAAATGCCTTTAAGAGCATAGTAGTATTAATCTGTGTTGATGCTATATTCTCCCTGTACTGTGACGTCTCGTGTAAAGGCAACTGAGCGTGTCAAAGGAGGGATTCACAGAAGCTAGCTTGGGTCTGTTGGCCAATCAGAGGAGACGACAACTGCTGACAGGCCTGCTGAAGTCACTGAGGACCATCAAGACGCTGGTAAAGTTTACACACACAGTTGACATACGACACATTTTGTTCTAAAACTAGCTATAGTGTAAAGGAAAACCAGTGTTTTATGGTAATTAACACACCTTTCTATACTTATTGCATAGTTATTTTTGTACTGTTATAGTTGATGTAATATCTATTTCTGACCTGCAACATACTTTGTTTAGACTGTTGTCCTGAGAGAAGTTTTTGATTTCTCTGTCTGTGTTATTTTGGATCACCTTGGGAATCCCTGAGCGGTTCCTGTCTGAAATGCCGTTATAAACACACTGTGTGTGACATGTCACTGATGTGAAACAGATGAATGTAGTCTCATAATATGCACTTGATTTAACATGAAGATGAAAGTTAATCAAACATACCCTGTTTTAATTATTTGCTCATTTGCTTGATCATTAAAAGATTTTACCAACGTGGTCAGAGCAGGGAAGTGTGTAACTCGTGTTGATCTAATTATTATCACTTAATATTGTGGCCTGTTAGTGATTTTGAGCCGTATTCATGTCTTCCTTTTGTCATTCTTCCCCTCACAGCAAAGAACAGATGTAAGACTCAGCGAGATGCTTGAGGTATTGAAATCCTTTCTTCAAACACACACACACACACACACAGATATGTTTATAATTGACTTGAAAGGTCAAACATCAGTAGGGATTCTGCATTGGAAGCCAAACCCACACAAACATGAGACGCTCCCACAAATGCCTATCTACAGTACTGTGAAGGTCAGCTGTAGCACATGGAATAGATCTGACTACCACTGAGTGTAATCCTAGGTAATCTTCACAGTAGCTGCTGTAAGAAGAAGATCAAACAAAAGTGATGCACAGAAGAAGTCACGCACATCACTGTCGTAACCCTGTAAAACGGTTTCAGACCGCACTGTACTGTTTCTTATACATTAAATGATCTCACTTCTCTGCTCCGTTAGGAGGAAGACTATCCAGGTGCAATCCAGCTCTGTCTGGAATGTCAGAAGGCCGCCAGCACCTTCAAACACTACAGCTGCATCAGGTACAGTACAGTATGTACAGATTGATAGAGGGATATTTGTCCAAATGAGAGCAGACATGGACTTCTTGTTCTATGGGTGGATGGAAAGTTTTCTGAACTTCATAGATTAAAACATAAAATCTCTTATCTCCTACTGAGATAGAAGAGAGAGACTCAGGCAGGCAGCTGGCTAGTCATGCCATACAGATCAAAACACATCAACAGAGACAGGCAGACAGGCACACAATCAAAAGCACATGAAACACATGACGATCAACTGTTAACCATTAGGGGTATAGAATGATGTCTGTCCCTTTGATTTCCTGTGTAAGTGTGCTCAATTTGTGGCAGAAGGTGGGTGACACAGTGCTCTTTTGTATGTATTGATCAAGGATTGATCAGGGATGCACGTCATTGCCGGCTTCCTCCCTCTTCCTTTGAGACCTCGTACAGACTCGGACAGAATATTTTGTGGAGAGGTGTGTGGGAATGAACGTCTTTAGCTCCCAACCAAGGTTTTAATAGTTTTGAATATTTAATTAGTTTTTATCACAGGTTCAAGCCCAGCTTGGGGTCCGTCTGTGTGGAGTTTGCATGTTCTCCTCGTGTTAGCGTAGGTTTTCTCCGGGTTCTCCGGTTTCCTCCGACAGTCCAAAGACATGCAGGTTAATTGTTGACTCTAACTTGCCCGTAGGTGTGAATGTGAGCATGAATGGTTGTCTGTGTCTATGTGTCAGCCCTGTGATAGTCTGGCAATGTCAGCTGAGATCGGCTCCAACCCCCCCTGAATAAGATAAGCGGTTACAGATAATCAATGGAATCATTTTCCTTTTATTTTAGTTTAGACTTTTAGATTTAATTTTAGTTTAGTTTCAGTTTTTCAGAACGGTTTAGTTTTTATATATTAATTTTTACAGCAGAGTTAGTTTTTGTTAGGGCCAGCTCTAATGTCTCAGAAGTATGTAGCTACATATACATACAAAATACATGGAGAACTGTGTAGGAATGGCCATAATGTTTAGTGTTTAATCTTTGCATCTCCTACAATGTAAAGTCCGTTCAGGTTGTCTGGTTCAACGTCACAAGAGTTGACGGAAATTTATGCCGTCCCCTTTTTTTGGTATCATAGCTAAAGAAATAAAATTTCTGTTCATTTTTATTTTTATTAATTTTTTTTACCAGGCAATATAGTTTTAGTTTAGTTTATAGGTTTTCTTAAATAATATAGTTTTTATTTAGTTTCAGTTTACTAAAAATTAGCGCTGTCAAAGTTAATGCCATAATAACACATTAACACCAATTTGTTTTAACGCCACTCATTTCTTTAACGTATTAACACAATCAATTTTTTGGAGGTTGTAGTGTGCATAGTTTTTTATGCTAAATGCAGTACCTGTGAGGGTTTCTGGACAATATTTGTCATTGTTTTGTGTTATTAATTGATTTCCAATAATAAATATATACATACATTTGCATAAAGCAAGCATATTTGCCCACTCCCATGTTGATAAGAGTATTAAATACTTGAAGTCTCCCTTTAAGGTACATTTTGAACTGATAAAAATGTGTGATTAATTTGCAATTAATCATGATTAACTATTTCACTGCTTCACTGCTCCCATCACTAGTCAGAGTAACACACTGTGTTCCCGCTGTAATTGTTTGCTGTTTTGTCATGCACTGCCGAGTGTGCGTTGGTCTATTTTTGGAGCGAGCACTGGCGTCACAAAACGGTGAGCTCCACGTCAACGGAGCTCCATGTCAACACACATTTCTTCCCGCAGACACTTTTAAACAACACTGAGCATCTGCGTCTCCTCTACATTTAACCACTCCACCTGGCTGTGATGATGCCCTTTGAGTGACCGCTGGGAAATGGTGATCAGTATGATAACATTATGCACAGGGGATTGTTGTGTTGCGGGAAATTTCTCCCAATGTTCTGTCTCTCATGCAGCTGCTGTTTATTCGTGTGGATATCACTTTTGTTTTGGAGTTCCGTGTCCATGGTGACGCTCCCTGATTGTGCTGGGATAGTGGTGTGCAGTATGGAGTTGTTCCATCAATGATACCAATGATCATTGCAACCAACCTGTCAATGAGGGAATGTGATTGTGATCATCGTAAAAAGAAGCACTTGCGTATCTGTTGCAGCTCTTCACCTTTTCTTTCCTTTGCAGTATGCTAATACTGCTTCCTGGATGTAGTAGTTTTTAACATTGTTGCATTGATCACACATCTGTCCCGCTTTACATCAGCATGTACATTAAACTTAGGCTCTCTGCCCAAAATTTATACAACCCAGACTGCAGCGTTGCCCTTCCCGAAGCAGTCAGTTGCTGGTCTGCTGCACTGTGATTTAACCTTACAGCCATGCTTTTCCATGCGCTGCTGAATGCCCTACAAGAAGGCTTTGTTTCATGCCTGACCTTCCTTTGTCCCCGTCCCCAACCCCTTTAAAAGTCAATATCGTATCCCCAAGAAGGCACTTACACAGCCTCATGCTCTGTTTCAGTCTATTTTCATCAGACGGTCCACATGAGCAGCTGATGGGCAGCTTAAGACCTGCATATGTCAGCACAGTGTTCATAAACTGTGAACTCTGCTGTGGCCTTAGAAAAACAAAGGTGTAATCTAGCCTATAGCATCTCTGTGGTATTGTGAGCCTCACAGAAATTAAGAGTAAATGGGAAAAGAAGTTCTTTTTGTACCATATGGCAGCCTTAAATTAAGACAAGACGTGTAAATTTGGGTTTGTATGTCTTTTTAATTGACCATTAAACACAATTTAACTTTTGCAAAACTAGTGTTGTAAACATATAAATAGAACAGGAGTAGAACAGACATTTAACTGTTTTCCGTAGTCATTTGACTAGCACAAAAGAAAATGGCAATTGTTGTTTGTTTTTATGGTGTTAATGGGGCGGTAAAGTGTGGTCGCAGTGGCGGAAAGAGAAAGGATGCAGCATTGGGGTTGTCTTTAGGAGGTAACCCCCAAGTTGCAAAAAAGTGTGAAAACTCTCACGAGACTCGCTGCTCAACATCCTATCCTAACCATAACAATTCGAGGTCAATGCCTAACCTTAACCATCTTCCGACTTGGGTCTTCTAGACACGACCCAGCTCCGGAGATGGATTGATGGCTGGCTAGTTAGCTAGGTAGCTTGTCCTTCTCCGGAGCAGCGGGTAGTGAGGCGGAGAAGGGACCGTTCCAGCACTGCCACTGGCCACCAGCCTGCTCTTGAGCTCATTTTCTGTAACCAGCGTAGCATTAAAGCATGGTGGAATTAGCAAGATAGCTAACTAGCCCCCTGTCCACTAGTTAGCAAGTTAGCGTCACAAAGCTCTCTTTGCTTCGTAACGTTACTACTACGCTGCTCGTTTTAGTCGTTACTGCAAAACCTCACCTCAGCGAGTCTCTGAGTTGCCGTAAATAAGTTTAGTTTATACGCAAGTTAGCCTGCTACAGCGGTCGCAATGGCAACGGTACGCTTAAAATTGGCCTTCACTCTGACCATGCTGCTACGTTGATTTGGATTGGAACGTCCGTTCTACTCATATTTCTAGTGTTGTGGTAGAAATGAAAATGATAATCTCACTTCTAAACTAAAATGTTATGCTGGTTTAGAACATGCTAGGTATTTTATACCAGTTGTCATACAAATTGTCTATGGATTATTCTAGTTGATGCTCCTCCAGATCCCCACGTCAGCTAATTGCCGTCTTAGTATTGAGGGATGTGATTTGTTCAAGTGTTCTAATCTATTCGAAGGACAGGAGGTTCAGCTGCACGTTCAAGAGGAGCAGAGTGTATGAAGAAGGGGAGAGGGCTGCTACATTAATTCCTGTGTCTCAGACACACAAAAAAAGTTTGTGCAGGCTGCCCAACATGACAGCGCAAGCACTGCAGCAGTTCATTCATTTATTCAGAGCCACGGCCTTCCTCCTCCTCTTTGTGGTCGTGGTATATTCTCTTTTGGAGGCTGCGTGTGTGCAGTTTTTTTAAAGAAGATCTTCATGTGTATCAGCAGTAGTTTGTGTTTCACTTAGATTTGTGTTTACTCGCAGCGCTTTAGAGATCATGATAACTGCCTTCCAGCACTCACAACAACAGCAGGATCTTAAGACGTATTTGAAGTCGGGTCAGTTACTTTAGTCTGACGACGTGTTGTTTGGGTTTTCTTTCCACTCCGACAGGTTTGGCTTCACACATACAGATTCAGCTGAATGAACCACAGTGCATCAGTCTTTTTTATTTGTCTCCAACATCACGTTTTCAGTTATGCTGGTATGCTTGGAAGAAAGAACATTTTTGTTTTTGTTTTTTTAGTGGTCACAGTCCTTTTCATGATGAGCACCAATTATATCAGGCGACAGTTAACCTGTTTTAGTCGGACGTTATCTGCTTCCCAAATGTGTGGATTTAATTGGATGTTCATGTAAGCCACTGGACTGAATATTCAGTGTAACAGACAGACTAATCACAGCTTATTATATTACTAGGCTATATTTAAAAAAAACAGTATCACACTCTGAATGAACCTAAGGGATTGTACCATATTGCTGCAAATCTACAGTAAGAAATTAGCATAAATATTCACAAGTGCTATAAATCTAAATCGGGTTGGTATGAAGTCAAAATAGAAAATAGCAGCGAGTTCGTCTCCAAATCTTGAACAGTATTGGGTGCCAGGTAGTGGTAAGAACAGAAGAAACAAATCACCGGCACTCACAGATAAAGATTCTTTTTTGGTTTATTCTGGGCAATCAAACGTAAACAAACACGTTTCAGCTATAAGCTGTCATCAGCTTGATAAAGCAGACAACAGATTCCTATTGTCCTGTGAAACCCAACTCCACTTTTCTGGACTGCATCTGCATTTTACATCGACTCCAGTCTAGAAAACAAACTAGACAAACAAACAAAAACAAAAGAGATATGGAAATCTCATAGATATGAAATCGTCCCTCATGAACCAGCTTCAGGTCGACAACTTTTTGTGCAGTGGCCCTTGTAACCTTAGAGCCTATAAGTTAGAACTGTACCCATGGAGAAAGGGCCACAACCCCACTAAAGATGCCAGAGCTAAATATCTAAATATTACATCAAATCTTGCAGTTATAGAAAACAATCATTGCACTTTTTTATGGGCTGGTGTGATCAATTTTGCCAGTGCTCTTTCTACAACCACCTTTCTTTTCTTGTTAACCTCTCCTCTTTTAGCTTCCCCCTAACCTCCTCTGCTTTCTCGCTTGCATGGTACGGTTGTTGTCCCTTCTTTTCGCTATGTTTCCCTCTTTAAAGCCCTTCCTCTGCCACTTTTTTTCCTCTCTTGTAACAGTGGCTAACATGACTACAGCAAAAACGTCATTGCCACAAAATCTGAGCATCCCGCAGGACCCCTGAGTTGACATTTTGCCAATTTAGCAAGTCAGCAGTCACCGTGGAGGGGCTTTGCCTCAAGGCCCCGTGGACACCTATTACCAGTGATGATTGAAAACCGTGTTTAAAAAAAACTCCTTGATATCCACGTAACTCTGTTTCGATCCTTATGTTCCCTGCAGGGAACAGATTGTTAATTAGGTTTCTCTCCTCATCTGTTATTTATGCATTCTGTCTGATCGTGGGAGGGTGCCAGTTTGTGGGGAGGAGCTGCATCTGCACACACATGAACACGCACTGGACAGTGGCAATATATTTATGGGATGGACTCAATAACAGGAGGACTGGATAATATGGTCACCTGGGTTATTGGATTTTCGTTGACCTCTTGTGTTCTTAAAGAAAAAGTTGGGAAATACGCTTAATCTGCTTTCTTGCCAAGAGTTAGATGAGAAAATTGATGCCACCCTCGTGTCAATACAGTCAATATAAAGATAGAGCCAGCAGGTGCTTAGTTTAGCATAATGACAGGGCAAAACAGTTAGCCTGGCTCTGTCTAAAGTTCACAACTACACCCAGCAGCACCTTTAAGCTCACTAATTAACACATTATATCTTGTTTGTTTAATCCAAACCTAAGCAAGGCCGAGTCAGTGACTTCCTCACTGTTCTAGCCAAGAAATAGTTGCTTTTCCATTTCTGTTTCTATGTGGATTAAACAAACAAGATATAATATATCAGTTAGTGAACTGGTGCTTGCAGGCAGATTTTGTTACCTTTGGATAGAGCCATGCTAGCTGTTTCCCCCTGCTTCCGGTCTTTTTTGCTAAGCTAAGCATTAGCTGGCTCTAGCTCCATATCTAGCAGACACACATGAAAGTGGCATCAATCTCCTAATCTCACTCTTCGAAAGAAAGCAAATAAGCATATTTCCCCATAATGTCAAACTATTCCTTTAACACCTAGTAGAACACATGAACAGTTATTAACAGCTGGTCTTCACATCATCGAAACTCCTGTTAGCAAGATGGGACTGGAAAACCAACCAGAGCACTCAATGCCACACACATGGAGCTTTAAATGCTTGGTGCAATATAAGGCAAACAAACCACCTTGATCTTCTTTAAAGGTGCAAAATGTGAGATTGGGAGCATTTCTATTGCCTCCGCATGGCTCTCAATATGGCGACGGCTGAGCTGGTTGCTCGCAGCTAACGGTGCTAGCAGCGCTAACAGTACAAGTATACAGTACAAAAGCAGTGCGGAGTGGTGGCTGTGAGCTAGCAAATGGGGCACGCTCACATGTATGAGCATGCACTAAAAGGCACACACGGCTGGCCTGGCTATGTCAATAAAGCACAGGGAAGAGGTAGAGTGACTTCGTTCTCTGCTCAGGTAGATATTACCTCACTATATCTTTACATAACAAATAGTTCTTTGCTGCTTTATTAATGTTCTGTATATCATAGCACCTTTAATGTGTGCATTTTACTTCCTTTAACCAGTAGGTATGGGTGATGTTAAGCCCCGTTGCTGCCCCATTCCTAATATTTGTCAACCATTGTTGGATGTCTGCATTGCTGTGATGGTGACTGGTTCTTATTCTGAAAATTGCAGTGGTCCGCCTCACTCTCAGGTGTGTTAGCCCCTGAGCACTGGTCTTGTGGGATGGTTTTTTTCCTCTTATATGCTTTTCCAATACTGCTCAGTTTGTTGTTTGTGTTACTCTACCACACTGCAGCGTGGGAGTACAAAAGAAAGTTGTGTGATGAACAGGGCATTTATCCTGTTGGCCTCTGCTCCTCTGTTGCATCTCCTTAGTGTTGCTGCCAGAGCTGAAAGCCTTTGTTTAGCACTCTCCCGGGCCTTGCATATGGACATTCAGATGCATTTCTTTAGTAGCCAGGACCTGACATTGATCCATTCACCCCTCTGTAGTTGAGCCAGCTTACTTCCTTTGTGTGTTTGCTTTATATTGGCTTCCTCGTGGTGTGAGGATACTGGCTATGACTCGCCTAAGATGAGAATTACCGTTGTTATCATTGCTGTGGTGCATACCCTCATTAGATTTAGTTACAGTGTGGTTGTGGTAGTAATAGAGATTGTGAGCAGCACTCCGTTGGCGTCCGCTATGTCACACTGTTTGATGGGAAATTCTCAATCATCCTTGGCAGTTTAGTTCAGACGCTGACAGTAAGTAGCTTCTTCTAAACCCTTAAACTCTCAATTCTTAGCTCATCTAGCCATTTTTCTTCCCCATATTGTGGCCATTATTTCGGTCTCCAGTTGTGTTAATAACTTTCTCTTTGCTAACTGGCTGGTTTTCACTCATCTATAATATTTCTCACAGTGGCAGACAAAAAAAGGCTTACAAGTTATGAAATGGTGTGTTCATTTTGTTACCTGTTTTTGCAGACGACCTGTGGGACTCCATCTGCAGTCTCCTCTCAGTTCCTCCGCTCCCTCCTCCTCCTCACTCTCCTCACTCTCCTCACTTGATACCCAATTGAAGCTAAGATGCTTAATTAGCAATTTGTTAAGGACACACTCTCCCCTGGGCGATTGTGGTCTCACAAGGCACAACATAAGTGCGGGCTGACCTGAAAAAGACCCCAAGCGCAGCAGGGAGTGAGGCAGGGAAACGGTGGAACAGAGGATTATTATGAATGGCGCACTGCAGGGGGAGTCGCGAGGGGATCGGATCGGTGTCTTGGGATGGCAAAGAAGTCGTGATTTCCGTTGCTACTTCGCATCTCTTTAAGTTGAAACGTGTTTCCCAGGATGAGGCAAAATCGGAGCACGCTCCAAGGCAACGTAGTGTTTTGTATCCGTAATAGTCTGGTACATATAGACACATACAATTTATTGAAAAAGTACAAACACTTGAAACACAAAAACTCATCTTCCCAAAATATTAGTTGGAAATACATCCATCACTTATACTTTTGCTCCCTTTTGCCCTGTTTGTATGAAGGAGGAGACACACGGCTGCAGCTTGTTGATGAAGTGGTTCTCTTTTTGGATGAATATTCTTAATTTAGAAATATAAACCGAGCCAAATTCTGGTTTCCAATACCAGTTACTCTCGAACATGCAATATTTAATTATGTTGTTATTGAGAGTTTATTGCATATGTTTGCTGGGTATTGTTGTTTTGTTTTCTTATATTCTATACAATATTCTAGTATATTTAATTTTTTACATCTTTGAAAAAAAAAATTGAACTAATCGATTAATAGAAGATTAATGTACGGCAATTTTAATTAATGAATGTCAGAATATATAATTTGCTTGTGTCTCATATAATTGGAAATTGAGAATATTTGGATTTTTTTATGTCGAACAAACAACGAACAAAGACCATTTTTGATATCTACTCCATTGACCATCAATTTAGTCATTTTGGGAAATTATTTTTCACATTTTATTTACAAAACGATTCATATCTTATCCATTAATTAATTAATATATTGGTATTAAATATTCTGCTTCAATTGAGGAACTAACCCTCATCAATCTCCTTTTTTCCCCCTAACAGCGAATTGAATTCCAAACTACAAGACACTCTGGAGCAAATAGAGGTATGTGCCTTCATGCTTTATCTCTAATCACGTTATTTGTGAGCGATATCAGTAAAGTGACTTTTAGCAGTGAATAATATTGTGCTCTAACCCTGTAATTTTCCAGAAGCCCTCATCTGAAAGAAGCAATTTATACTTAATTTTGACACTTTCATAGTTTGCCTTTCTCATTCTGGGTTGGCCAAATATTGACACATTCAGAAAGTCATTATTGTCAGTGCACAGGCACCGTAAATTATATCTGTTTCATCTCTAGCTGTGTTGTGATAAATGGTATGCAAAGCAATTTTCTCTGCACCGCTGCTGCTGCGCTTGACTAGATTAATTACTCACGGTTTTGTTGGTACACACACACACACACACACACACACACACACACACACACACACACACACACACACACACACACACACACACACATAATGTACCGGTCTGTCCGTCCAGACTTGGCGGCGGTGATTGACTGCCTCAAAGAGGATTGCGTCTCTATCAGTTAAAGTGATCAAGCTGGGACTGTAATCTGTCAGAGTGTGATGATGCAGATTAGAGTGAAAGACAAGTTAAGAAGATGAAGGTAATCAGTTTGGGAAGTGACAGATTTAAAGAACAGGATTAATGCGATCGCAGATTACACGCCGCACTCTTAACGCTTGGCTAAGTCTCGCCAACTCAGAAACTCGCAGATGAGGGGGAGCGAGGGC
>CAKALG010042854.1:0-13473 GCA_916700815.1 Helicolenus hilgendorfi
AGCTCCTCTCTCTCAAAGCCAGAAACACATGAGCTCCTCTCTCTCAAAGCCAGAAACACATGAGCTCCTCTCTCTCAAAGCCAGAAACACATGAGCTCTTGTCTCTCAAAGCCAGAAACACATGAGCTCCTGTCTCTCAAAGCCAGAAACACATGAGCTCTTGTCTCTCAAAGCCAGAAACACATGAGCTCTTGTCTCTCAAAGCCAGAAACACATGAGCTCTTGTCTCTCAAAGCCAGAAACACATGAGCTCCTGTCTCTCAAAGCCAGAAACACATGAGCTCCTGTCTCTCAAAGCCAGAAACACATGAGCTCCTGTCTCTCAAAGCCAGAAACCAGAGAAGTAAGTTTCTCTCTTGTCTGTTGGGCTGCAGTTTGCCATGTTATGATGTGAGCATATTGTTTTATGCTAAATGCAGTACCTGTGAGGGTTTCTGGATCAATATCTGTCATTGTTTTGTGTTGTTCATTGATTTACAATAATAAATATATACATACATTTGCATAAAGCAGAATATTTGTCCACTCCCATGTTGATAAGAGGATTAAATACTTGACTAATCTCCCTTTAAGGTTCATTTAAAACAGATAAAAAATGTGCGATTAATCGCGATTAACTATGGACAATCATGTGATTAAATACTTAATCAATTGACAGCCCTAGGTCAAACACTAAACACCACAAACCAGCAAAAATCACAACTTGTCCTTAGTATAACAGAACAATGATGACTAAACCAATCAAAAAGGAATGCACTGCAAGTCTTCTGCAGAAAATGTCTCTTGATTTAAAAATGAGTTTGATCCAGTTGAAGATATTATATTGTTTCTATTCTTACAAATGTCAAAGATCTGAAGGAACATCTATGCCTATATTTCAGGAGTGCCCTTTGGGTCAGACTTTTAGTGGCTTTACGATTCACACTGTATATACAAGGTGGCCCACTTACTCAGCCTCAGATGTGATCCAGACTAGCATGGGGGGGCAGGTTTTGTTAAAGGGCCGGGAGACCTCAAAGATGAAGTCGTTTTGTGAAGTAAATGAAGGCTATGAATTAATGTGTTGCTGCAAGGAAAAGAACAGGAGACGAGGAGGGCTTTGTATAGATCGTTACATACAGTATAGTCAGTGCAGGTGAAGGAGTCTCACCTGCTCTTTGAGCTGCTGTATCTCAGCTGTAGCAGCCTTCAGTCTGCCAGCATCTCTGTCCAGCAGCTCCTGGTTCTCAGCAAACCACTGCAGCTTCTTTTTCATGGCCGCCACTTCTTCTCTGTGCTTGTCCTCCAACACACGCATCTCAAAAGTCTTGTCACCTGACACATTCAAAATAGATATTAGTTGTCAGTAACACCAAAGATCACTTATGCATATATAGAATAAAAATCTCCCTCTGATTGTTTAATATCCAAGATTTCAACGGTCTTTGATTTAACTTCCACCACTAGCACGGTCCTGAATCCAGTTGTACCTGAGACAGACCGGGCCTGAGCTGTAGCTAGGTCCCTCTCTTTCCTCATCAGCTGCAGCTCTACTTCCAGAGCCTGCTTCTCTTGCTTCAGTCTGTGAATGTCCTCAGACAGTTTGGCCTCATTCCTCTGAACACAGAAACACATCTCTTTGGTAAGTGAGGGGGCTGAACTAAGAAAGTCGGTTTCAGTGAGTGCTGTACTCACCTGAAATGTATTTATTTGAGCTAACAAGTCTGTAATGCGTTGAGTGTGATCCATTAAGCAGACATTTCCCACAGTCCTTGAGGTTTGAGTCAGCTGCTCCCTGGTGAAGATGGAACAATGACAGAGAATAGAAACAACACTTTTTCTGAAAAAAGGTCAAAAGGTCATGATATGGACTTTCATTAGAAGGCCAACATACATTTTAAAGGAACAGTGTGTAACATTTAGGTGGATCTATTAGCAAAAATGGAATATAATATTCATAACTAGTTTTCTTTAGTGTATAATAACCTGAAACTAAGAATGGTTGTGTTTTCGTTAGCTTAGAATGCGTCCTTCATATCTACATAGGGAGCGGGTCCTCTTCACAGAGTCCTCCATGTTGCTCCTCCATGTTTCTACAGTAGCCCAGAATGGACAAACCAAACTCTGGCTCTAGAGAGAGCCTTTCATGTTCCTACATTACCTAAAGGCCACCGTAGTTCTCCAACAGGCTGGTGAAACTGCGGTAACGTGAGCCACAGAGTGTGAAAGCGTGGTACCACCAGCCGCCGTCTGACTTCTGTTGCTCCTAAAGTAGTGTTATTATGGTAAGGATGACCTCTGGGCGAGGCGAACAGCGTTACTACGTTTCTACACTTGGTGACTAAAGTCACTGCAGTCTTGGAAAGGGAGGAGTGAGCGGAGGGGTACTCAGTCGGTTGCAATCTGCAACCACACCGCTAAATGACGCCAAATCCTACACACTGTTCCTTTCAATGGACATTCATATTTGGAAGACATACACAAGCAAAAATGTATTCACAGATCTGATAGAGACACATTTACTGAACCCACCTTGTGAAGGCCAGCTCATTCAGCAGCCTCTGGTTTTCATTAAACATGGCCTCCTCGTTGGCTTTACTCTTAACCTGCTGAGCCTTCATCTGCTCATACAGTTTTTCATTCTCCTGTAAAATACACTCAGTTTTACTGCGCTATAGTACGACTATTCAAAACACAAGAGGAAAAAGAAGAAGACAAAGCAAAAAAAGGACTCTTGGTGTTTGGGAGTAACAATGGGTTTTCCCCTTAAAGCAGCTTAAAGCAGCTGTGGGTAGAAATGGAGCAAATAGGATTAAAAATAGTTGTTTTTATAGAACGGTCACTATATCCTGACAGTAGTACATGAGACAGGTAATCTGAAAAAAATCATTTTCCTCTGTGTCCTCCGGTGTCCTCCGGTGTCCTCTGGTGCTCCTAATGGCATCTGAAAGATTTCACAGACCGGAGGAAAACAAGCAGTAAGAGCTGATCTGAGGTCTGCTGTCCAGTTGCTGTCTATATGAGAGCCACGAGTCAATCACTCACCAACTCTGATCAAACGGTCAAACTAGGCAGCGCTGATCAAATATTCTGTTAATACCTATTCCTCTCCTCACATGTTCTCAGAATCATCTTGTAGTGCACGGTTTAGCTGTAAAATGAGAAAGTTTATTGAGCCAACAGCCATGTTGAGATTTGTTGAGGAAATACCAAGCACCGCCCACCAGCTGGAGCCCAGCCAATAGGAATGCTCTCTCTCTCTCTGAAATGACCATGAGCCATGAGGAGGAGCACAAGGTTTGTTTTCTCTCAGAACACTTGAATTACAATATGCTGAAAGGTTATTATGGTATTTTTGCCCTATGATTCATACAACTTGTTGCCTATTGAAGCTTTAACTCCCAATAATGTACAACAAACACTGAGACGACTACCTCAACAACCACATGAAGGACATATACGGCATGAGATCGCCCAGCAGCTGGGATACGATGAAGATGGTAATGTAGCTGATATGGACTTGCTAATGTAATATGCTGGTCACAGAACGGGGCTAGCCACAACAGCTAGCGTTAACATTACATTTGGAGTCCGATTCGTTTTTGTATTGTGTTAAAGCTAGCCCATTAGATGTTCTCTGGGAATGCTAATGCCAGGAACACTATTACTGAGAAGGAAACTCATTTGGCCTCATTGACAAAAAATACACATTTCCTGTATTCCCCACTGCATTTTCACATCACGCTCTCCCTGCTGAGAGTCACGGTAGGAAGATTCCTAAATAACTCACAAATGGGCTCGAGTTGCTGCTGAATAAGAACGTGATCTCTGGCCAATTTCCCATTGCCAACTGATTTGAGGGTGTGCCCATCAAAATCCAGAAGTTGCCACAGCTGGGAACACATTGTGAAACATGGCTGTGGTGAAAATGAGTTTTTGTCTACATCCCGGCGCCCTAACAAAGTAAGGACATTTCTCTAAACCCCAAATTATTGACACAAAAGCAGAACAGAGTCGACAAGCTTGGAATAGAATCAGATGGAGTTGAATCAGAGTATTGTTACTACTCAAGGTCAACAACATGAGGCCGTCTCCACATAGAAATACTTGGGATTTTTAATTGGTGACCACCTCTCTCTTAAACTTCATATACAGAGTCTGGTGAAAAAGTAGAAATTGAAGTTAGGTTTTTATTTTAGAAACAAGTCTTGTTTTTCTCTTGATGTCAGACGAAAACAGGTTGAAGCGACGTTCTTGCCTGTTCTTGACTACAGAGATCTGCTTTACATGAATGCATCAGTCCATATGTTGGATACTGTATATCATGGTGCTTTAAGGTGTGGTACAAACTGTAGAGCCCTCACTCATCACTGGATATTGTACTCCAAAGTAAATTAGCCTGCTCTGTCAATACATGGGCTTAGCCATTGGTATCTTTTTATCTATAAGGCCATTCTGAGTAGACTCCTGTTATTTATCTGTCTTTCTAACCAGAAAACATGGCAATTATGGGTTATGGTCTCAGGACACGATACTTATGGCTGTTCCCAGAGTTCGGACTGAGTTGGGAAAGAAGGCTTTTATGATTTCTGCACCATCTGCACGGAATAGCCTGCAAAATGAACTTCAACTCCAGCACCTAGTCACTCTAAATGAATTTAAAGGCATGGTGAAATCTATAGAAAGAGACTATCCATAATTGTACATTGTTTTGCTTAAAATAGGATTATATGGCTTCCCTGTACTTTTACGGTACGGCACCTTTGATCTGATCTATTGTTTGTTAATGTGTGTGTATGAAACTGTTTGTACCATTCTTGGCCCGGTCGCTCTTGAAAAAGAGATTTTAATCTCAATGGGTCTAAACCTGGTTAAATAAAGGTTAATGAAAAAAATGACAGTTTATCAAAAGAGGAGATTTGATGAAATGAAGATCAGTGGGAAAAGCACACAGATTAAGATAGAAATGAACAGTGAAGACATTAAGAGAAACAAACCTGCTGGTAGCCTTTTATGAGCGTCTCCTGCTCCTTTATTTCTTTATCAATCTGTTGGAGCTTTCCATCTGCAGCAGAGTCAGTGGCCTCGGCCCACCTCTTCTTCTGACTGGCCTCTTCTGCACTTCGCAGCTGAGGAGAGATAAAAACACACATCTTATTAGGGCCTGAGCACCAATGTGCCGGGGGCCCAACGGTGTCCCTGGCACAAAGTGAGAGGAGGCCTATTGTTTTTGTAAAGATTATTATTGTTCTACTGTGGAGTCATATTTGAGGCAAATCGTCACACGCTTCAGAACTGGTGGAAATTGCATAGTTGTGCAGTGATTAGGCTCGGACGTGGCCGGCAGGCTCCACAGCGCCCCCAAACACATGTGAGCTTAGAAAAAGTTCCTTCAATGTTCATAGAATGTGAACAAAGTAGACAACAAAATATGAACATGATTCAGGTTTCACTTTTCAAATCAAAACTACATATTTACAGTTTTGAGGAAAAAGACCAAAAAGTCAAATAACACATTATTCTTATTATTCTTATTATTAGTGAGAGTTTCATTCATTCATCACTGAGTGGGATCATTCTTCTCATCTATAAGAACTGTTTTCACCTATAAGGAAGTCAACCATGTTGGATTCTGTGCCTTCATTTTACGAACACATGTTTGAGAACTTTAGGATGCACCAAAACTCATGGAACTTTGCAACCTTGTTCAGTCTGGTGATTATTTGGATTTGGTGGTGTAACTGGGTTTGTTCGTGGTACGTCAGCTCTATAGCGCCCCCTATTTACTTTTAGCCTTTGAACGCATTTTTGACTCCCTTGGTGTACTCGAAAACTCACGGAACTTGGCGCATACATCAAAACCTGTAAACATTGTGAGAACATACAGCGATTGGGTTCATGCATGTTTAGCGGGCTCCGTAGCGCCCCCTAATGCATGGAAGGCCTTAGTTTGAACAAAGTTGCTCCAATATTGATAAAATTTGGTACCAACATTGCTTTCATCATTTCAGACATGTTTCTCGTTGACTTTCACTAGCTCCGCCCAACCGGGAGGCAGCCATTTTCAGTATTGTCCGTTTTTCATGTATTTTATGCAAACTTTTACAAACTCCTCCAAGAGGGTTTATCAGATTGGTTTCAAATTTGGTTGGTATAACCATCGGACTAATGTGGCACTATACCACAGAGGATTAGTCGATACCTTGAACGATGATGTGATAGATCTCCTATAAGATTCAACAGATCGATCTCAAGACCTTCATGATGGTAAGTGGTGAAGCTTTAGTGTTTTCATGGAACGGCGTTGCCGTGGCGAGGTGGGCAATTTGCATGTATCGCCATGACACAGGAAGCTGTTGTAACTGGACTTTACATTGTCCAATCTGCCCCAATATGACCATATTGGGTTGTAGTCATAGCGACACCTAGTGACAACAGGAAGTCAGCCTTATGTGACAATGACCATCCAATTTCCATGAGATTTACGTGGTGTGATCTACACATGATATACAGCAACATAGCGTAGACTTTGTGTGTGTGTCCTCTAGCGCCACATAGTGGACAAAGGAAGTGGTACAAACGTCATTTCCAGCGCCACGCACTCCACGCAAGAAATACAATCTAACTCGTGATGCGGTGTCAGACGGTCACGGAAATGCACAACCAGCATCTCGCCAGTACCCCCGACGTGCACAAGTGGTCAGGGCCTGTTCATCGCTGCTTGCAGCTTTAATTAACTACTTATTGATGCTACTACATACATTGTATGTACATGTGTGTTTGTGCACCTTGCTTTGCAGTAAGTAGTTCTGCTGTCTGAGGGAGTTGAGCTCCTCTGTGCCTTCCTTCATCATCTGCAGCTCCCTCTCTTTCTGAGCCAGCTGTGCTCTCAGCTCCTCCACCAGAGAGCCGTCCTCCTCCCTCTGTAAGTCAGACATCAACACTGACACCAGATGCATCATCAACTGTGAAGAATTAAACCTAACACAATAGACTTTGTAAAGGACAAATGGTCATAGAAGTTCACACTTTCCCCCTCACATTTCATCTGTTCAGGTTCACCAGCACAGTAACACTGACATGATCCCTCACTGGCATCCCATCTGACAACATTGACAACTGGTCCTTCCTCAAATGCTTCTCCAAACAGTGATCGTCCAATACCTTAGAAACAATACCTAGACATGACAGGTCTGTTAAGCATCCCGATCTTCTCAGCAAACCACAGTGTATGTGTATTCTTACTCACATCTGTCTGAATCAAACAGTACCAGAACATTAGGGCTAACTACTGGAGCTCTATCTTGTAAAACAGGAACAATGATCCCACTTAATTTCCTCTACATGCAGTAGATCCCCAACTGGTGAGCTGCTACTTCACAATCTATCATGTCTAGTGTTTCTCTGTTAGCGTCCAGTGACGTCTCGGCTTGACTTGTTTGGTAGTTTTTGTGAGTTTGTAAGAGTCTCTCTTGTGTAGCTAAATGTCTAAGATGGTAGATGTGAGTCCTCTGGATCGCAGCGCTACAACCACGGGTTAGCGGCTACACCACTCACCTACAGCTGGGAAGACTTTCTGCAACTACCATATTCTATCCTGCATCATGAAGCCAGCAGTTATCCTTCCACCAGAATGGAGGTGTAGGCATCTGACTGAGGAAACGTCGCCTCAGACCCCTTTACCCTCCATCATACTCATTCACATTCACATGAACGGAGGAAGAGAAATAACTCTGGATTCAGCTAGTAGTACATTTTACAACTTTTATGACCTAATGATTTAGATAAAGACTATTAGAGTGTTCATACCGGGGAGTTGATTCACCGAAAACAAATAATAATGATCCTCTGAGTTACAGACGTCTCTTTCCCAATGGAAGTCTATGGGAAAAAGTCTTTTTGGGCCCAACGGCATCATGTGACGAACACAGACGTTGTAGTACCACCGTTTGGCAACTACGAACATTTGCTTCAAAGCCCGCCGCTCTTCCTGGGGGCTTGGCTCACACACAACAAACCCAAACTGAAACACACCAAGCCTCAAATCCACGGGGCCAGCCGATGGTCGGAGGATGCCATTTCAGCATTTCTGCCTTTCGTTCAGGTGACAAGGAAGCACACAGCAGCCAGACATACTGCCAGATATACTACTACTATACTAAGACTGAAAACTACCTTCAAGGAGGCAAAGAAAGAGGCATCAGGACTCCCCTCCACTCCTCATCCACTGGGTTTACAATTCCCTCAGCACAGACTACAGGCTGTCAGAATAGCCACAGTAATGTCCTCCTATCGATCACATCGATCATATTCATTCTAAATTGTTTGATCGGTGGTCTCTAGAAAGGCGAGGAGGAGGAGCAGAATCACTTGTTGACCAGGGCGGAGAAGTGGCTACACATAGACTCACAGATCGCTGATACTGCTTCCAGCGATGGGAGCACCCTTATCATCAACCATCATCACAAACACCAGAGCTCCTCAGGCCTGTGTGCTTAGTCTTCTTTACCTTCTTAACACATCAACACATACTGCATCCAGAACCACCTGCCTTCCCACAACCTGTCTTTCAGACATGAACCACAGAGCCATCACACACACCGAGCACTCACAACAGCAAATGACACTGCTCACCCCATCAATCACCACTTCACATTATGAACATCTGGGTGGACATACAGGATTTAAGATGGAGAAGAGCTCTGATTCTGTCATAGCGGCCCTAAACCAACGACCTCTCTGACACCATTGTGGCTGGGAAACAACACCAAACAGTGGGCTGGGGATGAAGCGTTGTCCTACATTGTTATTTGGAAGATGATGTGTCAGCCTGGTGTGTGGAGGACTTCTGCCTTCCTGTGCGTCTGTAGCATCCTGGTGACTGCTGGTGTCCATCTGCTGTTGGAGGACAGCCACTAAGGACTGAACAGATGCCACCAGCTCACTGCTCACCTTCACACCTGGCTCTGCTTATCAAACAAACAGAAAAGGTATTCAGTACCTTTATATCAAACACAGCTCCAAACATGGCACACAGATGCCACCCCATGCTCCTGCATTATGGAGACACGGAGGGATTCAGAAATGGCGCAAACTCAAGTTTGAAATTCAGTTATTAAAAGAGAACTAATAAAAAGAAGAGGATAGAAAACTCTGCACTCTGAAATGCATATCCCCTTTGTAGCATCTGTATCATAAACACAACCTGATCTTAAAGGATCTGAACAGTTGAATTACTTGATATGTTGTGTGAGGTTGCCAGTGCTTGAAGTGGAACAAAAGAAGAGGCGGTACTCTCTTATTCACGTGTTGGTGTGTGTATCGACCGGTCACAACAATCCCTGTCCACTTCTTCCTATTAATTCATTATTTCAGATTCAGTCATAATCAGCTGTGATTGTATTGCTATATTATTATACTTGAGCTATGCATTTTCTATAGTAAGCCTATAATACTTCAATAAAAAGACGGTGTTATTTGGAGCCTAGACGTACGTAGTCGGGTATCATTCAGGTTTTAGGAGCAGAGTCCCAGTCAGGATGCTCCAACATATTACACAGAGACACTTTCTGGATATCTATAGTGTTTGAAAAACGGTACTAGGAGATATTGGGTTTGGGGATCCTCCCCCAAGAAAATTTGAAGGTTTTCGACTTAAAATGATGTCATTTTAAATAATGTTTCATGAATTATATTTGTTCACAAATAAAAAAGTTACGACGAACAGTTCACTAATTATTTGACAAAAAGGAGCTGAGCATTGTATTGGTTAATTACAGCTCCCTCGTTGCAATTCGTTGCTCTTCCAGATGCTGGCGCTGCACCGTTATGAATCGGCATTATGAATCTCCCAGAGAACCTGATATGGAGAGAGCAGAGAAGAGTACCGGCCCACTTCCAGCACTGGTGAGTGCAACTAATAACCTGTGTCGGTCTGTCTTGGTTATGAATCTCCCAGTGACTGGTATGGAGAAGCAGGGAGTACCGGCCCACTTCCAGCACTGGTGAGTGCAACTAATAACCTGTGTCTGCGTCTTTGTCTTGGCTCTTTGTGAATCTGTCCTTTTCTCGTGGATGCTGCAGAGGACGGGAAACAGAAGATTGGGATTTGGCTGTAGCAGCAGCTCTACTCAGCCCTGATGACCTGGAGGTCACTGCTGTTCTGCCCTCCGCCCTCCTGCCTCTCACAGGAGCCACAGCTGGTTTCCTCACTGAAGATGTAGACCAATGAGAACTAGTGGAGCCATGGGAGGCCTGGGGAAAATGACACCAGAAGGGATTCAAAACATGGAACACAATAATACTGTTGACAGTGTTTCCTGGTTTATAAAAGCCCTCCCCACACAAAATATTAGGTCGCTATCTTCTGATGCTGCGAAGTACTAAAAGCTTTGGATTTTCATCATCATGTCATTCGGATAACCTTTCACCGTTTATCCACTGCACCTATTCCAATAAACAATGTGTAACCTCTCTACTGTGAATATGCTGCTTCTGAATAAGCTCCCCTGCTGTATATTGACCCATGCACAACAGGAACGGGGCATGTTTACATTTTGCAATTTAGCACAGCACAAAACACAACTGTCACAATTCGGTTTCCAATGTTTCATTGGACTGTCCTGACACAATGAACTGATGAGAGGAGGAAAACAGCACGCATTGTCTCAGTAACAACAGACCACTACAGTTTAGCTTCTGCTCTTCTGGACCTGATCCCACCACACAGTGTTCATTTCATTCACAAAAAACTATGACTGAATATGTCCATCTGTGACTACATGATGACGAGACGGCACCGACGTCATTAACCACTAACATACAATATCTTTGATGAAAAAAGACAACACTAAAATGTAGTTCAAAATTCAAAAACGTGACCAAAATCTCTTTATTTTAGTTTTCTTCCACCTGTCACTCAAATTCAAATAAGCTTTATTGGCATGAATGTTCAGATTGTAGTCAATCAGAAACACAGACAGAGCTTCTATCACCTCTTATTCTACAGCAACAGTTAACAGAAATATGGCCGTTTGTGAGGATCGGGGAGATGGATAAACTCAGGATATACGTTATGTATTTTTTCACAGAAATCATCTCACATCCTGATATTTCTCACAGTACACTAATAAGAGAGATTCTTTTATGACAGAGTGAACTCAGCCTGGCCTCCTTGAGTAGTCTGTTCTGCCTGTGACGGCCTGTTTCTATGTCCAGGCTGTGTCTGGACATTGTCCACGTTTTCCTCAGTATGCTTTCAGTCAGGTTCTCTGGCACCGTGTACTCTCTGTTTACGGTCAAAACCACCAAGTCACTAATTTATTTAGTGACTTGGTGGTTTCGTTCCAATATTTCATATCATTTTCTTTTTGTTTTGAGATGATGTGGTTGGGTCAGATTGGTTGGTGTCTGTCCTGAAGCCCTGGTGTGTGTGTGTGTGTGTGTGTGTGTGTGTGTGTGTGTGTGTGTGTGTGTGTGTTGTTCAACTCTTGGCACTGCAGGGCCTTGTACTGTACTGTCACTCTCTCTCTGTTTCTCACACTGCTCAGTCCATCTCTGTCCTTGTCTCAGACAACTGTGCTACTATAAGGCGTAGAGTTGGCGGTTTGCGGGTCGGGGTTGAGGTCGGGGTCGGGTTCAGGTGGTTGATTAAGGCAGATTTTTGCATGTTGGGTGGTGAGGAGTGGCTCTCATAGTGGACTGGTGGGTGCAAAGCTGAATTCTTAATCATTTAAGCCGTGTTTTTCATCCGATAATGATAAGATTGATATAATGAAAGATAAGATGATTGAAGAATGATAAGCATTTTCGTCTAAAGAGTAAAACTAAATGCCAAAATGAACACCAATCCGAGCACTTCTGAAATGGAGAAAAGTTTGAAGCTTGCTCACCTGTTGTTTCTCAGCTCTGCCAGCCTGAGAGGACGTGTAAGAAGAAGGTTTGTTGTGATCCTGCATCAGCCTCTCTACTTCCTGTCTGATGCTCCATGTCAGGTTGGGGGGGTCTGGGGAGCTGGACGGGTGGCTCGTCAGTCCCCTGGCTGCCTTTATCTCTGCTATGGGGTCAGCCTTTTCTGGTCTCTTCAGTTGTGACTCTGGAGAAGTCACATCTGAGAAAGTCCTTTCCAAGAAGCGGGATGTCTTTTCTTGGTCGAGTCCTACAGCACTGTGATCAAGATATAAAGAGACCTCCTAAAACTGGTTCTAAAACAAGCACGGATCAGATCAGTGTCTAATGTTTATGGTACACTCTTGGATGTTCCAACAGGTGTCATCCTACAAATACTTTGGACAGTGTGTGGATGAAACACATTCTGTTAATAGCATGCTCAGGAACACAGGCTTACATACACAGACTAAAGGCCTTTGCACAGCCATGGCATTTTTTGTGTGAGTAATTTGCACGTCAATACTGTATATATATATTTGATATAAAAACTGTTGTTTTTGTCATGAGTGCTTTCGCACCGCGAACAAAGGCATCAACCAATCACGTTGTGCGGAACGAGGTGAGTTGCGTCTATA
Source organism: Helicolenus hilgendorfi (assembly GCA_916700815.1). NCBI lineage: Eukaryota > Metazoa > Chordata > Actinopteri > Perciformes > Sebastidae > Helicolenus > Helicolenus hilgendorfi. The sequence continues at coordinate 12,504 of CAKALG010042854.1, forward strand.
TTTATGAAACAAAGGGCCAATCCCCACGTCCCCCCAAGGACTTAAGTTCTGAACCCTCAGGGACCTGACTGACATCACCTGGTGAATGGTTGAGAGTGAGAGGCTGCGATGGCTTGAAATGGTATAAATATGAATGGGACAGCACTCAGCGGCAACATATCACGTTACCTTACCGTGTGTAATATAGTCTAATGAAGAAACAGATGTGTAATATAGTCTAATGAAGAAACAGATGTGTAATATAGTCTAATGAAGAAACAGATGTGTAATATAGTCTAATGAAGAAACAGATGTGTAATATAGTCTAATGAAGAAACAGATGTGTAATATAGTCTAATGAAGAAACAGATGTGTAATATAGTCTAATGAAGCAACAGATGTGTAATATAGTCTAATGAAGCAACAGATGTGTAATATAGTCTAATGAAGAAACAGATGTGTAATATAGTCTAATGAAGAAACAGATGTGTAATATAGTCTAATGAAGAAACAGATGTGTAATATAGTGTAATGAAGAAACAGATGTGTAATATAGTCTAATGAAGAAACAGATGTGTAATATAGTCTAATGAAGAAACAGATGTGTAATATAGTGTAATGAAGAAACAGATGTGTAATATAGTCTAATGAAGAAACAGATGTGTAATATAGTCTAATGAAGAAACAGATGTGTGATATAGTCTAATGAAGAAACAGATGTGTAATATAGTCTAATGAAGAAACAGATGTGTAATATAGTCTAATGAAGAAACAGATGTGTAATATAGTCTAATGAAGAAACAGATGTGTAATATAGTCTAATGAAGAAACAGATGTGTAATATAGTCTAATGAAGAAACAGATGTGTAATATAGTCTAATGAAGAAACAGATGTGTAATATAGTCTAATGAAGAAACAGATGTGTAATATAGTCTAATGAAGAAACAGATGTGTAATATAGTCTAATGAAGAAACAGATGTGAAGCCAGA
>CAKALG010042867.1:0-13833 GCA_916700815.1 Helicolenus hilgendorfi
ACGCACGCACGCACGCACGCACGCACGCACGCACGCACACACACACACACACACACACACACACACAAAAGAACAATCAGTAAAGCATGGCCACCAGGCAAATGATTTACACAATAGAGGGCGGCAGGTTAATATACAGAAATTATTTCTTTCACCAGACTACATATTTAACATTAGCAAAAAACCTTCTTTTACTACTACTACCAGGGTCTGACACTAACTTTTTCAGTGCATGCCACTGTGGCAGACAAGTATTTGTTTTTATCTGCCACTTTTGAAATCTATGCGCTAAATGAAAGAATATGATTTTAGATCTGATGTCTTCAAAGTTAGATATATTTTACATAAAAAACGTTATGTGCATGGTAAATTCCTGTGTTCCAATTACACTGTAGCTTCCGGGGGAGCCCAATTTTTTGGGAGACTGAGGGTACTGTAGCCTACACAGTAATATACTGTACTTTGCTATCGTCATCTACAGTGGTTATTTGCATAAAAACACACAATTTAAATGATTGATTATTTAAATATTTTCTTTGATTAATGCTGCTTAGCAATAGTGTTAGGGAGTTACACAGGTCATAATTCCCTCTCTATTATCTATTTTTTATTGCTGTGAAAACGTGTCCTACATACAACTGGATTTATTCAAGTGTCTCACCAAAAAAAAAAAAAATGTAAGAGACATCATGATAACGTTGTAATTTACCTTCACCCAATTGTCATTTTACTGAGCAAAGCTTGAAGGCCTCATAATGTAATGTAATGGCACCTCCGTTAATGATAGTAACTCTGATAACAGCTAACGTTACTATCACTCCTCCTTTTGATTACAAAACATATTTGTTGTTCACAGTGTTGCACTATCAGGGAATAAACCAATGTTGTATTCCCATCTAATTTCAGACCCTGATTTCTACTATTAATAATGATAATAATAGAGAGAAAATCAGTTTTGCTTTTAGTTCCGCAGTCATTTTGGAGAATAACAAAACGCCCTATGAATAACAATTGTTCGTTTGTATAGAAATCACAATTTGAAAATTGAAAGAGCCACAATTTTAATTAAAATGTGCATAATTGACATTTTCTTAACAAGCTTTAGCAAGTGAAAGTTTAAGTCAATGACTGTCACTCACCTCCTATAATAACAGCTGTCAAAGCATTTGCTTTGAAAGCTGTTGCTGAATAATGTTAATTTTGTGATGATTGTAGTAATTATATATTATATTTGCCTCAAATCGTTTAGCCCTACATCTAAAAAAAGACGTTTCTTTGCCATAGCGTTATTTATTTAAGTTCGGCCGTTTTTAAAGTCCCTTTGAAAGGATATGCTACTCCAATTGCACTCTTTGGTGAATAAGGAGTTACATAATTCATATTTCAAGACGTGCATCTTAAGTTTGAGAGGGAGAATTCTTTGATAACTTTGAGCAAGTGGGTGTCTATGGACCTGATTAAGCAAATCACAAGAAGACACCTTGTCCTCAACCTTTGTCAGACTCAGTGTTCCCTTGACTCCATTGTCCAATTAATGACTGTTTGATGCATTATCCTCTATTTGCTTGAAGCTGATGTGCTGTCACTTCTAACCAGGCGCTGTCTGGGCTGTCGAAGCTGGGATTTATATATTTGTCTCCTGCTTGCTCCTGACATGAAGTCCCCAGACTCCACAACATTCAGATTTAGAGTGAGAGCTTTCGTTCTCTATTTTCTTTCTACCAATGTTATTGCACTACCAGTGCCAGTTTAGCCAAATTGGAAATTCACTTGAGTTAGTACAGTGTATCAGCAGAGGCACGTCTTGTGCTATACACAAAATGGATGGCTGGAGCAGTTAAAGGCAGAAAGAGGGAAATGTTAAATTGGCTGTTATTGATTTGTAAAACCAAATGTCTGCAACATTTCATTGAAACAGTTTTTCTAGACAGTTCTTCTGCCTGTTTGTGATGCACTTTATTATCCATCACAAAATAACCCATATGAATGTTGAAATACTGTCTTTTGCGAAGGGCGACAAATAATTTATTTACAAGAAAGACACTTACTACAGCCGGTGTTCCTTCACAGAAGGACGTCAATCATTCTGTAGCTCGACGGTTCAATGTCTTGCCCAAGGACAATTTGACAGCACAAGTGACTGTGGTTTTTGACCTCATACCTCTCCATTATATGATTGTCACTCAGAAGTCTTGGACAACCTGCTCTCGATTAACTGATACTCTTTAAAGCACTACTCAGAGTTATGGAGCCTTTTGATGTAGTGAATGGTAGTAATTTCATATCCTGCTACTCTTTTTTCCCCATATAACAGGAGGCATGTCTTAGTCTATCATGCACTCTGCTTCACCACAGCCATCTTCCTTAAGTATTCAGAAAAACTCATTCTGCTAACAAATACAGAGATATTCAGTAGAAATATTGAGGGTTGGGCGATATGGCTTCCGCACTGATATGCCATTTCATATCTCGATAACAATATATATCACAATATAGCATGTTTTCTGGTAATTCAATAAATAAATAGTCTATATGAAATAACCACATGGTAAAGCCTATTTTTGTATACTCCTGTGTGCATTAAATACTTGACAAATGAAAAGAACTGAATATTTCTCTCATTTTATTAGGAAGTTTAGTGCAAAATGAACAGTTTAAAGTGAAATTATAGAGAACAAGTAAATAAATATAGACCTACAGTCAGGTGCGTTCCAATCGCCTAGTAGTTCCCTGGGAAGTGGACTGCACAGGGTATTAAGTAAGGGTGGGAGAAAAAATCGATTCACCTGTGTATTTGCGATTTTCTTTTTTTTCCTACGATTTTGAAATAGATTTTTTTATGCCAGAATCGATATGTTTGCTTCATTTGAGTCTATTTGGAGGTAGCAGGAAGTTACCACTTTTATTGTTGTAGTCTGAGTGTGTTGACATCATATCCGTCCCGTGTCCTTCAAGAAAACCAAACAGCCGCCGGCCGATGAGGCAAACGGCACGTTTTAAATCCAAGGTGGTAAACACTACACATACAGTAAAGTATGGAAACACTTTGGGTTCCACACATTGCCAGGAAAAGCAGAGCTGGACATCACGGCTAAAGCTGCATGCTAACTCTGTCATGGACAGGAAACGTTATCGTATTACGTTAGCGTGCGGTCAAGCCGGCCGTCACTCTCATCTCCGTGGTCAAATCGGCCGACGCTACAACTGAAGAGCACCCACATACTGACATTTGTGTTAAATGCATTCAAACGACCCTGATGGAGTTGAACATGGATGTATAAAGACACGGGAGAGCTAGCAACAGACTTGGCGAAGTTAGCGGAAGTATACACGTGTGACCCCGTCTGTTTTTCTAAATAAGGTGTTAACAAAGGTTTGCTCCCACGTGCAAGAATCAAAATGTAAAGCGTTGTCCAAATGACGTAAATATTGCCGTAATACAGTTTGGCTGCTGATTTTTCGACATCGCCATAGAAAATCATTTAGAAAAAAAAATACCGTACATGATAGACATTTTTTTTTTCGTTTTGATGATATTGTCATGTCGTCCATTCCTAATTTATTTTTTAAAGATGACTGATCAGGTTTACATACCTGATGTGACCTGAGTCCAACTGATCTATACAGGTCTGTCTTGTATTATTTATTAATATTATTATTATTCATTACTTCTTTTTTTTAAACAGACTGTTATTAAAACTTATCAAACACTACGTCTTGCACATTTGCCAATAATTATTAGCTTCTCATGCTGCCAAAGCCACAACCATCACATTTTCATAAAATATTACCTCTATGTGAAACTGCTACACGATTTTTGGCAGACACCTAAGCTACCTCCCTTTTAATTACCACTCACATAGTTCATTATTGCAAAAGCTGCTCCATGTAAACCCATGTTAATGGCTACAATAATACTTACTTTAAGCATCCACATAGACACATAAGCATAGATAGCATACAGTTACACAGTTTCATTCAAACATGATGAATAGTGTATTTAACTGAAAATGCCCAATGTAAAAACTCCTAAGTCATCCCATGAAGAGATAAGTGCCCACTTTATATAAGGTAATACAACTATTGCTAATTCTGCTGCCACTACTACTACTACTACCACTAATAGCGAGAGTTATGTCCTTAATTTTTACTGTCTAGCACTTTTGAAAAAGCTCTCGGCTTTTCAGACAGAAAAAAAAAAAATACACAAAATACAGAAAGTTCAATAAAATAGGTTTTTAATAATGATATGTAAGAGACAGTGAAGTGAAGTTGTTTACTGGGTCTCCAATGCAAGGCTACTCCTCAGAGCTGAAGAGCCATGATGAGAAATGTCCTCTGATTTGGCCCTGGGGACATCAGGTTAGCAGACCTCAAGCTATGAAGGTGGATGTCGGAAGAAGCCAGGCCCACTTATACCTTAAAAACAAGGACTAACATGTTTAAATATGTTCTGAAGGACACAGGTGACCAGTGAAGGGAGGCCAAACTAAGAGAAAGACACTCAGCGTCCTTACAATTTCTGAGTACCCTGGCAGCTATGTTTTGTAAAAGGTGAAGCCGGTCAACTGATTTCAATCAATGCAATCCAGTGAGTATTGGGTTACAGTAATCTCATTGGCTGGAGACAAAGGAATGAAAAAGGGGTTTGTGCATCCTGGAATGAGAGGAATGATCTAATCTTGGCGATGCTCCATGTTGACAGATGGCTAATTTTATGTTGCTAAAATGTTTAGTGAAATGGGAGTATAAAAACACTAAATGATTTCTAATGTGACAAGAGCTTTCCAAAATGTACCCCTTTTGAATTAGACCATATATGTGTTTTCATCAGTATTTATCATCTGACTGTTACTGGACATTCATGCTGTAGGTTGTGAGGTAGTTCAGAGAGGAGAGGTCTGTTGGGTTTACATGGATATATAGAGTATATATCGTCAGCATTACGGTAAAGGGAAACAGTATGACTGTGGATTACTTAACAGGGCTCGACATTAAGCCTTGTCTGCTTGTCCGGGGCAAGTGGATTTTTTGTAGGGCAAGTGGAAGAGAAATTGAATTGCCCCACTGGACAAATTAAAAGTCATAAATAAAAATAAATACTGTGTTTCTTCACGTTATGCGCCCTTCACGACTGTTGGAAAAGGGATGCATTCATAAACACAATACATCGCTCTTGAAATAGCTTGAAAGCTTCTGCAGTGTCACACTTGTTGACATGTACACTCCAACATACCCGTGCCTACTGTCACACAGAAGGCATTAATCTAAAAAGTTAACATCTCAAAAGGATGGAGCTCCAGTCATGTTAATGTAACAGAATTATTCATCCTTAAAGATCTCGTCCTTGCATTCTTTGAGCACTGGCTGCTTTTTTTTTTATAGAGTTGTGTAGACCTTGCAAAAGTGTTTGTCTTTAAGAGTTGCTTTGCTTGTGCAAACTCAACAACCTTTCTTTTAAAGAACTCCTGGAGACAAAGATGCAGAGTAACAGCAAGACGTTAAACTTTAGCTCTTGTCTAGTTCTGAGACAATCAATGACTGACTTACCGTAAATGACCTCTGCATGGTCCAGTATATTTGCATAGTACGTTGTTTTCATGTTCATTTTCTTGGTGTTTATTAATGCTTATTTCATCCTGTTACATTATAAGGTGAGTGATTTTACTTTGAAAGGGCAACACCAGTAATAGAACCTGTTAGTTACATTAATAAGGCAAGAGAAATTATTTTGAAAATATTTTGAAAGGGTGATTACGATAAAAAGTAAAAGACGATCAGTAAACATGCCTGTCGTGTCTTCCCAAAGGATTGTGTCGCATAGTTTTATATTTTAGCACCTGGCTGACAGGGGGAAAAGGTTTATCAATATTTTGTTTCTTATTATAATTGATAAGAAGTGACTTTATAATGTAATTTCATAGTTTTTACTGCTAAAAAGAGTGAAAACGTGTGTGTGTAGGCTAGCAATGACGTCATGTTGGCTCTGCCTGGTGTGAATTCTGTGTTACAGCTGCATTTTATATGTGATTAAAGGAGGACTTATAATTTAATTTAAAGTTAGATATGCTTATCTGTAGCACTCTATCAGAGCAGAGCAAAAATGGTCATATTTTTGTTCGTTTTCTCCTTAGCTCTTACGGTGTTCACAATGTGGTCGCAGCATATTGTTTTTGGAGCAAATAAAGTTTGTGAACCATCAGTTGGAGAGTTAGACTATCATTCAGCCAGGGATGCTACACTTACACTGACGGATCTAAGTTGGCATGTCTAGACAGTTTAGAACTTCAATCCCCGTATCACAGTTCTGTAAAATGTTGCTGATTTTGAGTTGACATCGGACTCACCCCTGTTGTCCCACTATGACCTTTGCACCCTCATAGGTCTGGGTTTCACATTTAAAGTTGGCATATTTTCATTGCCTTAATGATGCCACTGCAAAAAATCTCTGCCAATTTGTGCATCAAAAGATATCAAGTCAGTGCCAGAAGCTGCTCCTCAGCTGTCCACTGACAGATATATTGCACACACCAGCAGTCCTTCTGAGTGTCCATCTCTCGCCTCAGTGGCCATTGTGTAGTGTGATTTGCTTCATTTCAGAGATAATGGCATTTGCAATTTCTTGTGCGCAGCATTCTATCATATCATTCTAGGATGATGGCGTACGGTAAGTGGTATGAGATGGAGGCTGACTTTTTCGGAGAGAGGTCACAATGATTGAAAAGGGTCAACCTTGCTTTTGGCTTATATGTTTCATCATGGCTTCACTAATATGGTGGTAACAACCAAAAATACTCCACTCATTCGGTTACTTCATGCGTCTTTGTAGCATTTATCTTTTCCATGAAAGCCACTGGTGTGGTAACTTCTAAGCTGGGTTGCCATGCAACGCTATCTAGCGCATGTGAGCGTAATTTGCTCAAGCTTTTGGAAGTTGAACAGTGCTTCCTTTCACTGTTTAGTATTGACACAAGTATCATGGTTCTTTTGTCCTCAACATGGCAAAACCTGTATTTTTTTCGTTACATGAAATTACAGTCATTTGATGCTTTTATCCAAAGACTTTTGCAATATCTGGGTCCGTTGCCTTGCTGAGGGATATTTTGACATGTAGGTAGGACGAGATTGATATTGAACCACCTGAGCTACAGCCACCCTTTTTACAAACATTACATGTCCAACCAATAAAGTTGAAAATACCATTTCTGTTTATCAAAATACTCTTTCAAACAGAGTTTCAAAGTTCATTCTTGACCTTGGAAACAGCAGTTGACTAAACAGTGACCTCTATTTCGAAGCTGTCCTGGAGCTTTTGATCATATTATATTGACCTTTTCATTTTTTTCAGAGCCTTTAAGTGTAAGTTTATTCTGGATGCCAGTGGTTAACAAAATAATCTCATCTCATGGTCCATTTAGTACCTGATCTGCATCTTTTGATTGTATCACAGATGCAACAGCAGACAGTTATTCTGCTGATATAAGATCATGTGATATGATCAAAAGCTTATAAACTCAACTAGTAAGCCAGCATGGACTTTTTAAGTCTGTCAAGTGCTCAAAAATGTAAATTTGAACATCTACATTTTCAATTGGCAAATGGGAACACTGCATCTGCTTATGAAGATCATGTGATATGATCAAAAGCTCCAGAGAATCTACTAAATGGACCTTGAGGTGGGATTGTTTTGGCTGATGGTTTTCAACCTAAGTTGTCCTGATTATAATATTGCTTGTTTGTTGCCATAAGATTGCATATTTAGCCCACTGCTCCTAAAAATGATGTTCCCATACAAATAATAGCATTCTCAAGAACGTTTGAAAGGAAATATATTTTGTCGCGGATGTCCGCAGCGAGTGACGGAGTACAACGAGCGACGCGCAGAGCAGGTGACGCAGTATGTCGAGCGACCATGAATGACAATATGTGGAATAAAAATGTTATTGAATAATAACAGGTATAGCAAGCAAGAAAGTCAACTACTGGCGGGTGGGTGGAGAGGCGGATGGGTCCAACAAACACTGGACTTTCCCCACTGGAGACCTGTGTTCGTGTTAACCGTCATTTCTTGTGTTTTGTTTTTAAGTAATTTTAAGCCAAACATGATATTTTTTCAATAAGCCTAACCTAACTATGTCGTTTCATTGCATTTTCATTTTTTTTTGTTTCCATTTATAACGTAAATCGAGTATTTAAAACTGCGACCCTAATCTGGGAGAAAATACATTTCACTCAAAACATATTTTGGTTTTGCAGTTTAGTCGTGTGGGAACTTAATTTTGTGGGATACATAGTTACTGGTGCTTTCACAGATCCTTAGATCTACTTTCTTTTTGATTAGTGACTTTTCTTGTGTCTTGACTGACATCCTGGTTTCACGCCCTCTCATGGTTATAAATGGTGTTCGAGTATCTCTCTTTCCCTCGTTCTTCTTCTGTGATTTCAATTCCCTTTTGTCCAGTGTCCTTGTCTTGCTACTGTATCAATACTGGCCTGGTTACTCAGTCTGTCTCGCTTAATTGATTTCTTTTGCTTTTGTCTTCAATGAGTCAGAAAATAGCAAATAATTAATTTAGCCAGTCTGAAAGGCATCCAATGTGACTATATGACCTCAGCATGATGAATATCCATGAGTATGAGGCTTTAAACTTTCAAGTTGTAATCGTCTTATACTTTTTTCCATAGACTGATTTAATCAGTACTTTATGTAGAGAACATCACCAGAAGCAAGAACAGCACAAGGGGACTGAAACTGAATGATAAATGACCACTGAAGTTAAATTTATTATCAATTTGCTTGCCATGATTCATTAACTTGGCTGTGTTACATTTTACTCTGACTTTTACCACTCAACGTCATGGAGAAGTACCATTTCCAGACCACGCAATTCATTGTAGGTTTCATACATGGACTAATTGCATGTACAGTATTTACCACAATGTTTCAACATAATTTGGTGAATACCTGGATAGCTCTATACCTACAGTAAGATTACATGAGGAGGGTGGATCCGTTTTTCCATATAACCATTCAAAAACAGTTCACTCACAGACAGACTGGTTAACTGACAGCCCAGTCCTTAAAGTAAAACATGTACAGTATTGCAAGAATAGTGAAAAGTCCAACTTTGACAAATCCGTTACACTCATTTCAACACAATTATAGAGGCTTTCACCCAGTGTTTAACAGCTTCAAGGAGAGCTCACCAATTTCCTTTTATAATCCCAACTCGTGTGGGGAAGTTTCACTTCAGAGCATTACAGCCCAGTACTTTAGCGTCTACTAAGCTCATATCATCGTAGGTAAGCAGAGATGGATTCTGCAGTATGTCAAAGTTAAGATGAACGTAAGGATGACGTACTGCAGCAATAATGTTTGGTCTTGTGGCACAATTTAATCTCATTACATAGCCATCTGAGCACTGCCAAAGATGTCTGAGTAACTAAGCTTATCTTTACACTCCTGCTGTACTTTGTCGGACAAGTTTGTTGCTAACTGTATTTGACAGAAATCCATTTCTGATGTCTGATTTCTTCCATTAAAAAACGAAAATTGATATCTAAATTGCATTCTAATTGTATATAGATAAGTGCAAAAGCAGACAGAGAGAGAGAGTACAGAGTGGGTAGAAATAACTGAATGTACTTGCGGAAGACATTGGAGGCAGTGGTTCACAAACTTTTTCACATCCAGGTCCCCTAAACTGACAGTCATACATTCTGTCATCATGTTACTCCTGAATGAAATTATAGTGAAAGTAAATTATTCTCTTTTTTGCTGGGGTACCCCTGGCACCCCCTCAAGGACCTCTGGGGTTCCCTGGACCTCACTTTGGGAGCCACTGCATTAGGCAACTAAAGTAGGCCAAAGTAAATCACTCTTGCTGGGTGTTGGCGTCTCCAAGACTCCACTACAAAGATCTAAACGAGATAAATATAGCTAGCTTAACAGGTGAAGCAAATAGGGCTGTCCTCGACGAAAAAAATTCTATAACACAATTTTGTCTGCTAGTTGATAAGTTGATTTAATCGACAGATCTGTGAAACTGAGTTTCTCCACAAAGAATTACACAAAAGCACCACTGTAAATGTTGTGTTTACCAGAGATGTGCTCATAAGTTTCTTGGAAATAAGTCATTCAGTGTGAGAAAAGCACAAAATACAACTAATCAACTAAAGAAATCTTAGTCGACTCAGACCAAAACAACAGATTAGTTGATTTATCGACTAAGAGGGTGCAGCCTTAGAAGCAAATGATGATGCTGATCAGTAAAGGGAAACTACCAGCTTCAGTTTAATTCCAGCGTGAATGTCTGCAGACACCGGGGATAGATTCAGAATCAGCACCTTGGACAGCGGTCGTGACTTTATGATGTTTAATGGCCTCAGTGGATTAACGCTCAATGAAGTCAAAATGTTTATGACAAAAATGTTGGTGAAAACAAAACAACCTGGTTATTCTAGATTTTTCACCTGTCTTATGTGTTTTATTACTTAGCTTTAGAGAAAGAGAAAAACAGCTAGCCACAAAATATCCAATACAAAGCTAACTTCACTCTTATTCTCATCTTGTAGACAAACTGCTGTCAATAGATTTCTGACTGCTGAAAGTCTAAACAAAAAAGTGAGCATGAAAAATTTTTCAAAACAAGCTCAATGTTGCATCCCTTATTTCCCTCTACTCTCTAGTTAGTATACACACACATTCAAGAATCACATCTATACAGTTTTTTAATTGCTGTAGCTCATTTACAATTAATCAATACCTCATTGACTTTGTCTCTCACACATAGAATTACTCTCATATCATAGACACACAAGCACAGCTTTTTAACTCTATGCTGCGATTGTAAATGGATCCAAGCAGAGGCCTGTGGTGCACAGAGGCAATGCACGTCTCCTTCCTACTTGTGCCCTGCTTCCTCCCACCATGCTACTTGCATCATGCATCATGTATGCGGATCATCCCCCGTGGAGTGCACGACTAAATTTGGTTGTTTATTCATCAGGTGGTAGCCCCAGACAATCAATAGCCTGCCCTTGTGATATCAAAAGCGCTCTATAAAGTAGGATGCAGTCTGTGTTTGGTAATGAAAAACCATGAGAAACCTCCCATTTCCCCACTGATACAAGACTGACACAGACCAAACATCACTGAACTCTGGAGTGCTGTTTACTTTCCCCAGACTATTAATTAAAAATCAATGTTGATTTTACCATTTCACTTTCACAAGTTCACTGCTACTTCATAGCACTCAATCAAAACTAACCAAGAATAGTGTGAGAAAGGGGATGATGCAACTATGGTCCCTTTCTGTCTAAGCAGCATCCCTGCAATTTGTCATCTCAACGTGGCAGAGTGGAGTCCTTTTACTGATCTGGAAGATCAGGTTAAATGATGACACGAAACACCTCTACTGCAATATATCATACCACTGCAATGCTACAACAAGCCAAATAAATAGCAAGTGTAGCAAGTTTAAGCTGCTCTAAACAGCTCCCTCTCATTGTAGAGAATTGCCAGGTGCTGACTGGATCTGTATTTACTGGAGATTTCCATTTAAAGTCCCCTAGAGTCTGAGCTGTTGCATTCATTAAAGAAACCACATTATTTGTGATGTTTTCCTTGAAAAGGAATTTGAAGAAGCTTTGTATGAACCATTTGAATCTATGTACAGTATGTACTGCTATACGGCGAAGGCAAGTACATGTGGTAGTTGACAAAGATGCTTGTCCTGTTGTGCCAGAAAGGGAGAGAAATAAAAAAAAAAGCAAACAACTAGGGGATGCACACTATTGACTTTTTGCCAACATCCAATATGCTGATATTTTCTAACTAATTTTGGCGATGCCGATATACAAATATTTTTTTTAGAGATGTTCCGACACCATTTTTTTCTTCCTAATACGTACAGAGAATTAATGCAATAGAACTTTCTTTTATTATTTAGTTTGTCAGTTACAAAGAAGATAAATAAATGAAGCTAGGAATAAATAACAAAATGGGACGACAAACAATCGGACAACACCGGAACCTTACTCACTTCCCAGCCGAAGAGAAAGAAAACCGATCAATTTGTGTTTCAATATGGTGATAAAAGTAACCTTCTTTTCTCTAGAATAAAGGCATTACAAAATTTAAGTGGAGCACACAAGGCAAGGCGTTCTGTCAAATCTGAATTTGAGAGATGAGAGTGTGTGAGAGATAGAAAGCTAGGTGATGTGTAAGATAATCTTAGTAATATCCTGGAGTCTGTGATGTACTCTTGTTTTCTAATCTTGTAGTTTAGAGTGAGGGTTCATAATTCAAGAGCAGATCATCTGTTACATTTCTCTTTGTGTGGGATGCAGACAGATTTCAGTATTTGTGAGTAGTTTAAAATCTCCCTTAATCAGAGCCTTGCTACAAAGTAGTTCTTTGATTAAAATACCAGAGTGGCTGATTGAGACAATTACGGCAGCGCATACAGTAAGATGTTACTATATCATGGGTTTGTAGTTTGACTGGCAGGTAAAGACATAGATACAAGATGTGTCAAGTGTGTCATTGTTAAAGCAAAATACTTTTTTTTTACTTATTGTTTTCACAATTGCTTTTCAAATATACATGTATACTGTATAAGTGGAATAGCACTGACAATGAGATCCATAGATGTAGTGTGTGTGTTGAGAATTGAAGATTTTTATACGAAACAATGTCTGAATGACGGATGAGCGCCTGTGTCTTTGTCTCCCCCGTTCTCCTGGTCTTTTATCCTCCCTCTCTTTCCTGGTTGCCTGCAGGTATTACTTGCCTGTCTTCCCTTTGTTGTCTTGCTTTTATTCTGTCTTCCCTTCTTAAAGGAATACTTCACCCACAAAATGACAATTTGTATATCTATACTCACCCTGTGTTACCTTGAATTCTTGAAGAAAAACTTTCTCGCATGCCTCCACGGTGAAGGGAGAATCATAAAATGGAGAAAAAGTCTTGATAAATGGCGAATGATGGTGTCTCTGGAGGTCAGTTTTTGACTGCCTTCATGCCTTAAGCAACCCTGTCTCCCACAAAATTACATTCCCATACAACAAAACTGCATTCTCGATTACGTTTCGAGGGAAACATATTTTCTCTTGGATTATGGTCACATAATCGCACATAGCACTTGCCATATTTGTTGTAATATACCACGTAACTTTCAAAAACTTTATTATTCCACATAACTTTCATTAACGGTCGATAATATTTATATACCACATCACCTGCTCTGTGTGACGCTCGTTGTACTACTGTAGTTGTTATTTAAAATTCTACTTGTATAACCAGTGTGGGTCGAAACCAGTTGCCGTTCTCCTGATGTACTTATTAACTTTGACATGCCCATAACTAATAAAGGCATTTCAACTACATTCTTGGCTCGCTGCACGTTTGCCTGAAATACGCCCAGGGGCTTCCCTTTTTCTACAGTTGTTGACTTGTATAACATTACTGACGTTTTTGCTCTGGAACTAACGTTACCAGGACGTGATTAAACAATTTGCCTTTGGGTTTGTTTTGGAACATGAGACTAATTCATGAGACAACGGTGTAGACATTTAGCTAATTAATATTGCAGCACACACATATTTGGTAGGTAAAGATATAGAGGAGTAATGTCTACCTGAGCAGAGCATGAAGTCACTCTCCCTCTGTGTGTGTTGTAATCAGAGCTTCTCCGTGCTTTGTTGACATAGCCGGGCCGTGCGGGCCTTTTAGTGCATATGAGCGTGCCCCACTGGCTAGCTAACAGATGCCGATCTACCCTGCGCTCATACAGCAGTTACAGCTGATAACGCCATCCCGACCAACGGCGC
>CAKALG010042868.1:0-11562 GCA_916700815.1 Helicolenus hilgendorfi
GCCAGCGCCCCCGAGGCAAAGAGGATGGGCACAGCCTTGGTGATGCCGACGAACGAGGTGAAGATGCTTATGCCTAAAACAGCCGCTAACTTACAGAGGGCGTTGAGGAAGCCGAATGCCGTGGTTCTGAGAAAAAAGATAAAGAGCACAGAGTCAGGTTATTGTCTGTTATTTGATGTATTAAAGGGGAACATCACCTAAATTAAAATGTTATTTCCATAGCCTAGTGAAGTTCAATAAATATGTGTGAACATGAGCTGGTCTCTCTCAAAGCCAGAAACCAGAGAAGTAAGTCTCAAACTTGTGATGTCATAGAGTACAGTAGTAGTTTTTTATACCCAAATTAATTTTATTACATTGTAGTGTTGTCAGTTGTGAAACAGAAAATGTTCCTATATACTCATAACATTCCCCTCGATGCTCTCAGTGTCATCATCTCTCCCCATTCATTGTCTATGGAGCAGCTCCACACTTTATACCCGATGACATCACAAGTTTGAGTTTTAGCACTCTTAGATTTGGGAGAGAGTTGTTCATGTTTAATAATATTTTTTGGACTATCTTAGACTATAGGAATAACATGTATGAATTTTGAAAATGGGCGCATAGTTCCCCTTTAAGGAGAAATAAAAACAACCAAAAGGAGAAAAGCGATGGAATCACAGAACAACAGAAAACTTCAACATCTTCCACTTTGTATCCCAAATGCAGCCATTTTCTTTCTGAGATCAACAGTTAAAGTGAGTCTCCGAATTGAATCTGTGTTTACACTTCATTAATCGTAAAGGCTGTACAGACTCTATATAACCACAAGGTGGAGCTATGTGTTTCAAAATGAAAACTCAAAAGCTGTTCTCACACTGAATACAAAGCGGCAATACAATACATGTTCTTGCTCTGGTAAAATGCTTGAGCTATGTTCCACAAATAATCATATCTCATCTTATATTAGGTTGCAATCCATTAGGTGGCAACAAGACAGCAAAGTGCTTTACATCACATACACCACCAATGATTTCACCCCACAATGTCATCCATCCCTGTAAGCCAACCAATCATCGCAGGGCAACACTCGTGACATCATCTGACACGTCATTCAGCACCTCCGGCCGTGTCTTCACGGCGTCAAGGAGGTTTCAGGGCATGCCTAAATTGCCTACCTCTTGTCTGAAGGGTAGAGCTCGACGGTCAGCACATCCAGGGCGTTCCAGGAAGCTATGCTGATTCCTCCGAACAGGCAGAGCAGAGCGATCATGGCTGACTCGCTGTTGCCAAAGGACAGGAAGAAACAGCTGATGCAAGAGATCACACTGGAGCCCGCTGGAGGTGGACAAAGGGAGAAAAAGAAAGGTGGAGGGAGAGGGTGACGTGTGAAGGACAGAAGGAAGGAAATCCTGCACATATCAACTGAAAATCAGTACTAGTCTGTAATCTTGAACTGTAAGGTAATTAGACCAGACAGTGCAAGCCAGAGAAGTGTGATAAACACGGTGCTCTGTCCAGATCATTTAGCTGTTGTGCAGACAACAACAAAAAAACATAATGTAGACAGAACAAAATAATTTTAGTTGCTATAGGAATACTTCACCCCCACAAAATGAGCATTTGTATATCAATTACTCACCCCGTGTTACCTTGAATTTATGAGGAAAACTTTGTTTTTCTCGCATGTCTCTACGGTGATTGAAGAATAAAAAAAAACAGAGAAATCTTGTTGAATTGAAGTAAATGGGAGCCACATTTAACAACAGCAAAACTACATTAAAAAATCCATTTACAAACTCTCGCACAACTTGTGCAGTATAATCCAAATCTCATTTATCCACTCGTATGTTCAATACTTCACAAACACTTGTATCTTCGCTAAAACCTGTAAAAAAGGTTAGATAAAGTTTTGCTGCTGTTAAATGCGGCTCCCGTTTACTTCAATTCATCAAGACTTTTCTCAGCTTTCTGATTCTCCGTTCACCGTGAAGGCATGCAGTTTTCTTCAGGCATTCAAGGTTACACAGTGTGAGTAACTGATATACAAATGGACATTGTGTGGGTGAAGTATTCCTTTAACTCCCATTCTACTTTTCTTTCAATACACATGGTGCTGAGTAATGAGGCCCCTGGCTACCCTCATGTTACCTAGCATCCTCAGCCGTCCGATCTTGTCCATGAGCAGCGCGGAGACAATGTTGCCTGGCAACACAGCCAAGGTGCCCAGGAAACTGACGAAGTAGACCATGTAAGCATTGTTCTCATCGCTGACGTCACTGAGCAGGCAGCCTTCTTTGTTGTGCAGGAAAGTGCTGTTGATGAGCTTGCAGTTGACCAACCTGTACTTGAAGAGATCTGGGGAGAGAGGAGACAGAAAGGGAGCGGAGATGAAGGGGTTGATTAGTCAACTTATCTGACAGGATGGGGAGAAAAGATGCCCATAGTGATGATTGTATTGTTATTAATGTTGGACAATTGTAACTATAATCCCTTCCGGTGAAGGCTTTAAATGTGAAACATCTGCAGGAAATAAAGTTATACCCATTTGTGCCCAAAGACTATTAAATCGGCCCTATGATAAGGAAAAAATGCCATATTTGTTCTGATTGGTCTAAAGTCTTGAAATCTGGTACGGAGATACAGTTTTTTCTAGGTCAGAATTTTTGAAAATTAGGAAAAACTAACATTGTCTTTATTAAAGCTAAAGTAGGTGAGATTGGAGCAAATATGATTAAAAAAAGTTATTTTTATAAAACGGTCGCTATATCCTGACAGAAGTACATGAAACAGGTAACCTGAAAAAAATCATGTGCCTCGGTGTCCCCTGGTGCTCCTAACGGCATCTGTGAGATTTTACAGACCGGAGGAAAACAAGCTGTCAGAGCTGACCTGAGGTCTGCTGTCTATGAGAGCCAGCTGTCAATCACTTGTGAACTCCGACCAAACGGTCAAACTAGGCAGTGCTGATCAAATATAAATCAATATTCTGCTAATGCCTATTTCTCGCATAAAATGTTTTCAGAATCATCTTGTAGTGTACTGTTTAGCTGTAAAATGAGAAAGTTGTAAAATCTGTTGAAGGAACGCCAAGTTCTGGTCACATGACCGGAGCACAACCAATAGGAACGCTCTCTCAATGAAATGACCTTTAAAGCCTGAAAACAGAGCCATGATGAGGTGTAGAAGTCTAATTATCTCTCAGAACACTTGAGTTGCAATATGCTGAAAGGTTATTATGGAATATTTGCCCAGTGATGCCAAAAACATTCTGCCTACTGAAGCTTTAAATATTTCAATATACTTACACTTTGCCTAAAGCTCTTCTCTAATACAGTTATTAACCGTATGTGTATGCATACTGTAGTTCCCTCCTCTTCCATTTGTTTCTTGTAAAAGGGCTTTTGTGTGTGTGTGGATTTTTTCCTGAATAAAGTGTCTGAGGACAGATGGTGTCGTATGTTGCACAGATTGCATTGCTCTCTGAGAGAAACTTGTGATTTTGTGTTATATAGTAAATAAAATTGTCTTGACTCGATTGACACTAATAAGTATAATAAGTGCTTACTTGCTAATAAGTAACTATGACAGTAAAGATGAATATGAATACCATCTTGCCAATTACTGACATCTGGCAGAAATAACACTTTAAGTGGATAAATTGTGAAGATTAACCCTTTAAGTCTGGTGCCTGATTACATACAGACTAACATGATGTCACACGTGCACAGCCCAACTGCATTCAGGTGGTTTGTTCCCATCATGCCGCACTGTGACAATAAAGGTGACCATGGCAACTATCAGACAGCCTTAAGTTCTGAACAGGGAGCCCAAATAGAGATTAAGCATTAATAAGCAAACAAGTTTCTAATTCCCATTCTAATGAGGAACTCCTGGCCAGCCCTGATAGCAGCTGTGAGTGATTGCTTGACGTGTGTTAAGACTGCAAACAACTAACAAAGCCAGCGGAAGGTCTGGCTGATGCTGCTATTGTATGTAAGTGTTTACATGTGTGGACACAGCTGCTGAATCTATAGTGGACAGTGTCCCTTTTCTAAAATGTACAAAGACACAGTTCTCATCGGCTTTCTACATCTTTTGTTGTCGTTTCAGTGGAGAAAAAAATCAATCGTATAGTTTGAGAAGAGAGAGACAGCTCTGCAATTTTAAAGCTGAAATAATGGAGGATTCAGCCTGGGTTGCTAAGAGACATTGCAGCTCTGCAATGCTGCATTTGGTGTAGTGCCAGGCAGCCAGTGGAGAGAGAAAAAGGAAAGTAATTGAACCATTTTCACAGTTGAGCTGATTTTGCTGCTCTTTTTTTACACATCAGGAGAACGAAAATACTGCGTCCACTAAAACTAGGGCTGCACGATTATGGCCAAAATGGTAATCAAGATTATTTTGATCAATATTGACATCACGATATTATAGCACATATTTTAAATGCCCATATTGACATCGATCATGTTAATTTAATTGTGGGAAGGCAAAATCGTGATTGCGATCAATATTCGACTAATTGTGCAGCCCTAACTAAAACTGAGAAATATAAGATACAAAGCGATGGCTATGCAGGGCTATTGTACTAATAGATTGTACTGATATATGTGCTGACCAGACAGGTGTAATAAACAATTTGTCTTAATAGAACAGAGGACATCATCTTCCATCCATCATGATACTACACAACAACAATGAACTCACACAATCCCTTAATAAGATTGTATTTGTAGACAGCAAACACAGAACAGAGAAACTGTGCCAATAGCGCTACTTAAAAGAACGTGTTTTTATAAGGAGACCTTTTAAAGTGCTATAAATAGCACAGAGAGAATAAGGACACAGAGAGAGGGGAAGGACAACTTGTTTGTTAGGGGTGGTCTCATCTAGTGGTGGTTCAATGCACAGCTCACATCACATTTACATTTTCAACATAGAGTTTGTTCACTTTTTTCAATTCCAAGTCAAACAAATTAGTGTCAAACTGATGTGAGTTGTGGAAAAATGTGCATTTTAAAAAAGGCAAAATCTTTTCTGAAAATATTGTGATGAGCCTCAGTGGACAGGATTCCCTGCAGCCTCTCTCTCCTCACCACACCACATCGACACAACACATCTTCCACTCATCTGTGCATCGCAGACACCACTGATGTTTATGTATTATATCATGATTTATGTTCAAGTCTGTGTGTGTTTCACCTGTCTGCAGGACAAAATGCCCCTTTGGGGACAATTAAGTTAAGCCGTATCAGTGTGTGTGTGTGTCCTACCTGTGTTGTAGAAGAGGGTGGCGATGAAGGTGCAGTTCTTGAAGAAGGTGTTGCTGGAAGTGATGTCCTCAAAGTAACACTCCTCAAACAGCGAGTCCTCAAACACCATGGATCTCATTTTCAGGTTCATAAACCTGCAAGCGAATACACACACAGGGGTTATCACAGGATCAGGAAGTTGAGGCAAAGAGACAACGAAGAGATGGAGCATGGGAGCGGGGAGTGGAGGGAGACAAAGGGAAGATGCAAAGAGATCGAGAGGCTGTTTGAATTCTAACAACTCAAATCCCATGCAGAGTTGAGGTTGAAAAGGCGAGGTCAAAGGAAGCATCAAAGACAGGCTTGTTAAACATGAACAAGTCTGCAGAGCTTTCATCCAATCAAAGCAACGCTCAGAATAAAACATCTTGCTGAAGCCTCATATTTTCATCTGGTTTGTCGTCATCCACATCAAAGTATTTACACTTTATGAATAACTGTATCCACAAAGTATTACCTATATGAAAAATATAAAAAAGGCACCCAACAATCATGTCACCTAATTCTTCATTGGATACGCCGACGCTAACAAGGGGACGCAGCAGACTCACTTGTCGTTGAAGTACTCTCCCTGGCGGTGGACCTGGTTTTCCAGGGTGAAGTTAAAGGTGACATGTTCTACTTTCTCCTTGGCGAAAACCTTGGTGCGCGAGGCGTATTCCTGCTTCTGCAGGTACTTGATCATGTCGGGGAACCACACTGTCAGACCGTAGTAGCTTGATGCGGAAGAGGAGGAAAAGGAGAGAGAAAGTGAGAGTGGTGATGTCACAAAAAAAGACAAACCTACAGTAACAGAGAACAAAGATGAAGATCGCAGAGGCACATAAAAAGTGTTGCTGTGTGCATGGATATTCCAGGGACATCTTGTGCACCAAGAATTAACTTGACATCAAAAAGCTTGGGAATTACTGTTCTAGAGTACTGAACTAAGTACATTTAAACATGTACTGTAATTAAAGGAATAGTTTGTCATTTTGGGAAATATGCTTATTTGCTCTCTGGCTGAGAGTTCGATGAGAAGATCGATACCACTCTCATACAAGTGTGTTAAATATGAAGCTACAGCCAGCAGCCAGTTAGCTTATACCTATAATTCACACCACACGACTTCTGCCCTGATTTTCCACTCGCGGACCATTTTTGGATCTCCCTGAAAAAAGCCCCAGAGCAGAGGCAAATTGGTGTTGCCTCGGCGCTCGAGCGTTACGTGTGAACTGTTAAAAGATGAGAGCCGAGAGGCTGGCTGGTGCATCGCAGACGCATTCCAGATATGTCGCAGGCTAAATATCTGGACCTGTCGGGGAGTCTGTAATGGAGATACAGCCAATGAGAGCGCAAAACACCGGTTGAGGGGAAACCTGGCGGATGGGTCGCCTATAACAATAGTTAATTGCCCAAAGGCATCACATGACGGACACGGAAGTTGCAGTACCGCCGTTTGGCCACTACGAAAGTTGGGATCAACAACCGGCGCTCTTCCTTGGGGCTAGGTTTGCATGAATAAACATAATACATAACACAGTGACTAATCTACATATGAAGACGTGTGGAAACAGGCTATTACATGAAAGATCTTGTAGTGTGTGACCCTCTGTCGCTGGTCAGTCATGTAGTGTGAAAATCCCAACGACTTAAAGATTACAAGATAGCAAGTTGTGTAATGTGAACAGTACTGCGATCTGACGACTTTGAAAGTCGTGTGGTGTAATCTTGGCTTTAGCTGAGCACAAAGACTGGAAACAGGAGGAAATGGCTATAAAATATCACTCACAGGCCCAGTACTTCTACTTCTAATATATTTTGATGATAATACTTCTATACTTTTACATACGCCAGATTTGACTTGTAATGGACAGTGAATTACAGGATCTAAAAACTCCTTCCCCCACTGAAAGTTTCTAAAGCTTCTATTTTAATCTTTTGTGCTTCTGTTTCTCTGTTGTTTGCTTATTTTCTTCTGACCTACCAAGAGGGACACTCTTGTGTATCAGCAGTATTGACACAGCCTGGCTGTGTCATTTGGGCGGGCGATAATGTTGGACAAATGAGCGCTTCCTATGCATTCAGATCGCCCACAGCTGCTTGACAGCAGGCTGTTAGGCCAACAAACATCACAATACTGCAATACATGGATGTCACTGACTGGGTAGTGTGTACTGTATGTCTCGAGTAGTGCATCATACCTGAAGGACATAGAAAACCACACGGCCATCATCATGTAGGTGGTGCGGCGGTACTCGGGGGTGAACATGGACAGGAAATTAGTCCACACCTGAAGGAACAAACACACATGGACACAGACACGGAGACATGGGGGGAAAACAGAGGGAAAATAGTAAATATATGGTACAATCAGATAAAAGCGAAACATACACCAGACGTCTCTGACAGCAAATTTCTTTCCATCAGTTGCTAGAAATAAACACCATGTCCCAGAATCCCTTTCCAGGGTTAGAGTAAACAAACTGAGACAGCCTCAGCTGCACAAGCTGAGAGACAAACACATCATGTCACTAAATACACACCTTCCACAAAGACAAAGACAAAGATCATATAAATAAAGCCTGAGCTGAGCAGAGTCTGGCAAAATTTCCCCAGAGTTCTGATGGATACATTTCTTTGTTTGTTAAATACATTTCACTTAAAGAGGACCTGTTATGCTTTAGTACCTTTTCCCCTTTCCTTTAGTGTGTTATATATATTGTTTTGTTTTTTTGCTCTCTTGCCAAGAGTTAGATGAGAAGATCGACACCACTCACAAACTTCTCCCGTGTGCCAATTATGTAGGAGAGCTTCAGTGGTTGACGCAAAATGTGAAAATGCAAATGGCCCCATCTACAGCCAGTGTTTGGTTTGTCCATTCTGGGCTACTGTAGAAACATGGTGGCCCACTTCATATGTAGATATTAGGGCTTATTCTAAGGTAACGAAAACACAATGACTCTTATTTTCAGGTGATTATACACAAAAAAAACATACTTATTATTATTATATTCCATTTCTGCCACTAGATCCCCCTAAATGCTACACACCGTTCCTTTAAGGTCGATATTCTGAATTCATGGTTATTTTTCATGTGAGTTGCTGTAATCACATTTTGAATGTGAATTACTTTTATTATACAACACATTTCATGTTTATCTTTGGTAAACTTCTAAGTTGAGCTTTAAATCTATATGGTCAGGTTCAATTCTGACAAATTCACATATTTAGTTCTGATCTGCCCTCAATGTGTTACTTTGCTTCTCTGTACATTTTATATTTCTAAATAAGAAACAGTGACAAAAAAACAAGAAAACTGTCACCTGATGAAAAAGTGTGGTGAGCTTTATCCTCCATTTCTCATGCCAGGCGGCACCGTCCCCCAAATTCACCAGGTCATCCATCTGCTTCACTGTTTTGATGGTGGTCACCTGGAAGCAACAGCACACACATTCAATATTCACAACTCATTTATGCATTTAATGATTATTAAATGTGTTTTTCTTGAAAGTACTTGGCAAACTCAACACATGCTTGTATATATACTCTGCATGTGATATCAGACACACACCGACTTTCAACACTGTTGAAATATCACAGATGCTCAGCAGAATTCATGATCTTTTATTATTTGCTGCCTTCAGATGAAACTCGTGAGCTCGTATTTACAACATGGGAAGTCATGTACACGATATGCTTGGCGTTCAATTGGTTAAGTCGTGAGAACACCGCTGCTAAGCAACGGCAATACTAACGTTACTGTCGCCGTCTAGAAGCCACAGAGGCTAACGATTTAGCAAGCTAGCAAGTGGGTAACATAATGCAGGAAATGCAAAGGCCTAATGACAGAGGAGACAGATGAGGCCGTTGGGAATATCAACATTTTCCTCAGACATATTATAAAATTACGAAGAAAAACAATATACGACTAAAATTACAATATATTAACTTATTGTGCGCCAAAACATTTGCTTCCACGGCCTCCGCCATTTCTGTCAACGTCAAAAAACACGTCACGAATCGTGAACACTAAGCTTTCAGAAACTTTCCACTTACGAGGTTGTGAATGCAACACAAGGGGGGCGTTCATATGGACTCTTCTCGTGAACACAGTAAACACGACCCCATTTGAAAGCACCAATAATTCATCCATATCATTTCAAATTAATGTACGAATCTCAGCAAATCTGTGCAGCAGATTTACATCAGCTGACAAATGAGACACATAACCGCTGAGACAATAAGTCTCCACTTAATAATCATATGAGAGGCACCTGATCTGCCTAATGTCTAGCCATTAACACTGACATATTAAAACACGGCCAGTTATGATAATTAATTTTGTACGATAATGAAGTAAAAAGAGGTTCTAAAGTATTTTTGTCACCATATTTCATTTAAGTATTAACATGAACTGCGTGGCTTGAAGCATTAAGAGATTACAGTCGTCTAAAGAAAATCTGTTTTAACTTAATTAATATGTAAATGTATGCAGCACAGAGCTCAAAACCTGCTGCACTGTATTTGCCTGCAGACAGACACACATGCACTGTGTGGAGACATTTTCTCCTGCATGCAGACAAAAGCATGAGATTCTCGAGTGCGGCTTACAGAGAAGACCCTCTCCGGGTAACCCTTGGCCCTCATGTTGGTGTCGTGGACCTGCTTCAGAATCATCCACGCCTCGTCATGTTTCCCATTCTGGAGGAGAGAAACAAACAGCACGTTTACATGTTAGTCAGTCACTGTTGTACTGTAGTATCCCCTGGAAATTAAAACCTCAGGGAGGGTTGAAATGTTACCAGCAGGTGGTGTAAACCTTGTGTAAGTGTGAAGGATTTCACAACATATAGTGGAGCGGTTGCAGATTGCAACCAACTGAATACCCCTCCACTCACTCCTCCCTTTCCAAGACCGCGGTAAAGTGAACATCCAAGTGCAAAATTACGGAAGTCTGGCTTCGCATTCTGCGTCTCACGTTACTGCAGTTCCACAACGTGTCAGAGAACTACGGTGGCCCTCAGGCAACGCAAAAATGCGAAAGGCCCTCGCTAGACTTAGTTTGGTTTGTCCATTCTGGGTTACTGTAAAAACATGGCGGAGCAACATGGCGGACTCTGTGTCGCAACATGAGCGTGGTATCAATCGTCTCATATACAGTAACTCTCTGCACAAAAGTGTATTTCCCTATTCCTTTAAGGCTCAAGGATGTCAGCCCAAGTGGTTAAGGAAACGGTAAATGTTACTCATTCAGTTCTTATGCACAGATTTGCCAAATTGCGCTGTGAGACTTAAAGCAATGATCTTTCAATCAAAACCTAGGCTACGTTGAGACTAAATGAAACATACAATGCAGTATTTCAGGTGGAAATGTTGAAAACTATCCACAGTCCTTTCGTATATCAATTTGTTGAAAACTATCCACAGTCCTTTCGTATATCAATTTGCAGATTTATTCCACGTCCATTACCAGTATTTTCTTTATCTCTGCAGCCAGCTGCAACTTCATTCACTTAAACGATTCACTGATGCCTTTTGATGTCATTGAGTATCAAAAGGAAGTGTGTGTGTGTGTGTGTGTGTGAGTATCAAAAGGAAGTGTGTGTGTGTGTGTGTGTGTGTGTGTGTGTGTGTGTGTGTGCGTGCGTGCGTGCGTGTGTGTGTGTGTGTTAAAAGTTAAAACAAATGAAAAACCATGCAGGAACAAGTGGGTAAATTACTGCTGAAGTGAGAGTTTCTGTTTGTATATCGTTTGCTGTGGTTACGGCAGCTAAAAGTGGCTTAGTAGCACATAAACACAGCTACTGTAATATGGGGATGGTAATTATTTTGGACCACAAAAAACACCAGCACACTAGCTGTAAAAGATCCCTTCATGTATCGAACATTTTAAAAATATCTTAAATATGAATCCTCGTTTAATCTCCAACTTTCTGGATTACTTTTTAGTGCGTCAATAATGAAAATATACTGAACAGGAGTACAAAACTTCAGCAGTACTTTCAGTCTCTTGCTGTTTAGCCTGCTCCAGGTTGTACAGTATATATGCACATATTTATTTATTTATTCAAAATATTCTGGAAAAGTGTGTAAGCAGCACTTTGTCTGCAGCACGGCAACTACCACTTTGCAAATGCACGGACGCTCTCTGTTTGCAAGGCTGTTTATGTATTCAAGAAGTCAAAATGTATTCAAATGATATTTCCACAAGGTCTGAGTGTGGTGAGTGCTGACGGGCTGACCTCCAGGAAGAAGCGGGGGCTCTCGGGCATGGTGGTGAGGGCAG
>CAKALG010042870.1:0-26855 GCA_916700815.1 Helicolenus hilgendorfi
AGCTCCGCCCTGCCAGCGACTCATCCAGCGACAACAAGAGGAAGTATTTTCTACAGACCACCACCCCCCTCGACTACGAAAGGATTAGGGATTACCGAGTAGAGATTGTGGCTGTGGATTCAGGAAATCCAGCACTCTCTAGTACAAATTCTCTGAAGGTGCAGGTGACGGATGTGAACGACAACTCTCCGATATTCTCCCCAACCTTGTTTGAGGTCGACTTTGCCGAAGAAAACCAACCAGGGGAGAAGGTTTTGGATGTTATAGCTTCTGACGCCGACAGCGGCACCAACGCGGAACTCCTCTATAATATTGTGGCCGACTCATCCATCAAAGGTCTGTTTGAGATTGACCCAAATACGGGCGAGGTGAGAGCCAGAAGCCCACTTGACCGCGAGCATAAAGAACGCTACGAGTTCCGGGTCACCGCAGCAGATAAAGGGTCACCTGTTCATAAAGGAACAGCAACTGTTGCAATTAAAGTCCTTGACCGCAATGACAATGACCCCAAGTTCATGCTCAGTGGGTATAGCTTTTCAGTTTTGGAAAACATGCCTCCTCTCAGTCCAGTCGGCATGGTGACAGTCCTGGATGTGGACAAAGGAGAGAACGCTCATGTCCAACTGTCTGTGGAGCCTGACGGAGGAAAGTTTGTCGTACAAAATGGAACGGGCACCATTCTTTCAAGCATCTCATTTGACAGGGAGAAAGAAAGCAGCTACACTTTCCGTCTAAAAGCAGTGGATGGAGGAGAGCCACCTCGGTCTTCATATGTGGGCGTTACCATCAACGTGCTGGATGAAAATGACAATGACCCCGTGGTCACCAAGCCCTCCAATTCCTCTTTCAGGCGTTTGTCTCCTCTAGCTTCCCCAGATAGCCATGTTGAGGTAGTGGAAGCTGAAGACCTGGATAGTGGGCCTAATGCAGAGCTGCTCTTCAGTATCGCTGGCGGAAACCCTTACCAGTTATTTCGCATCTCCCCCTCCAGTGGGGAGATCACTCTAGCAAAAGAGATGACCCGAAAACATGGCGGACTACATCGCCTAGTAGTGCGAGTGAGTGACAGGGGGAAGCCCGCACGTCATGCCACTGCCCTGGTCCACATCTATGTCAATGAAACCATTTCAAATGTCAGCTTAGTGGAGGCACTAGTAGGACACAGTCTTTACACTCCACTGGACAGGGACATTGCTGGTGATCCTGACAACGGTTTCGCTGCACAGCGCAGTAACATTTTGTTTGGAAGCCTTGCCGGTGTGGCAGGTGTTGTCATGTTGATCTTGGTGGTGGTATTTATTCGTCACCGCATCCAGAGAGAAACTAAGAGCGGGTATCAGGCTGGCAAGAAGGAAACAAAGGACTTATACGCGCCAAAACAGGTGCCAAAGAATGCCAAAGGCAAACGGGGAAGGAAAGGAAAACCCCAAAAGTCCCCAAAACCACTCGGGGAAGATGAGGAAGTGAGCCTTCAAAAGAGCCTCAAGTTCAACCTCGATGGAGTCAACGATAGCCCCAGGATACACCTGCCCTTGACATATTCACCAGGAAGCCCTGATATAGGCAGGCACTACCGCTCCAACTCCCCCTTACCGTCCATCCAGCTGCAGGCCCAATCTCCATCAGCTTCACAGAAGCATCAAGCTGTCCAGGACCTTCCTGCCGCCAACACCTTTGTAGGAACGGGAGGAGATGACAACTCTACCGGCTCAGACCAGTACTCAGATTACAGCTACAAGACCAGCCAGATGAAGTACAGCAACAAGCAGGTAAAGACACGCCTTTCATACTAATACTGTCTTGATGGTCTGTAAGAGGAGTGGATGGCTGGTGTGTGGCATTGTTTTAGGGTAATAGGGATAATTCAGTTTTGTGTGCCACAGTTTTAAAACATCTGATAGAATGAACAACTCTCGTCGGACTATGTTGTCAGCTACAGTAATCTACTTAAAAATAATAATTTGAATGGCTTTCGTTATCATAAAAAAAAAAAATGGTCGCAGGTTTATTACCATCACTTCTTTCTTATTCATAATGTCATTCATTGCAGAACAGTACATAATGTGTGAGATGGCAGATCAAGGGGAGACTAAATGTATACTCCCATTTGAAAAGCATATAACTTGTTTAAAATGAATAGACATTGTATTCCCCTAAATTCTTGTTGTCATTAAAAAGTTTCTTTGGTACATGGACAACATTAATATGCTTTGGGAATAATGTAATTATGATGGTTACAAGGGTTTTTCAGTACTATTTCTCTTAATATTAAATGCAGTGACATGCTGTCTTGCTATTTTATTGCTCCATGTAACTTCTCTGGAGGGTGAAATTTGATACACAAAGAAAGTTGCTGCAAAAGTTAACTCGTGTTCAAACATTGCGCTTCCAGAAAACTTATGCGACCCTTCATATTTCGTTTTTTCATGAGGTTGGCAGTGGAGTTGAGCAGGGGACGTCCATTTCTCAGTGACTTACTTGTGCTCTTCTGCCTGACCTCTAGTGCTCTGATCTCTGCGGGTCACTTGCTCTTATCTCCCTGTTCCTTATGCTCTTATCTCCTCTTATCTGTACAACATTTGGCAAGGCTCAAATCGCCATGGAAACAGAAATATTAATAGACTCTGAGGGGATTACGAAAGGAAAAATTGTAGAGTCTAGGGATAGAAAGCTATTGTGTCTCTAGGTTTCTGTGTCATCTGCAAGTGTGTGTGGATGTGCGTCTTGGACTAGACAAGTGTAGGTGTGTATTTGTGTGTGTGTGTGTGTGTGTGTGTGTGTGTGTGTGTTCAGGGGGGATAAAGCAGACTACAATTGTCCTTAAATAATACAACATTCCGATCCCATCAGTTTATTGAGATAGCTGTACACGGACTATTGAAACGGATCTCCCTTATATCATTACTGTACTGAACTTTCATTCTACTTGAGGAAAATATCATCTAGGAGCAGTATAATAGCTGCAATTCATTGCAGCTATTATAGACTTAGTCTTCGTCTTAAAATGAAAATGCTTATTAGTTTTAGTCCCATTTTAGTTATTTTTATCCTTAATAGTTTTAGCATAGTTTTAGTCGAAGACAACTCAAAATGTTTTAGTCCAGTTTTATCATCAAAATGTTGTTTTTATCTAATCTTAGTCCTGTTTAATCATCAGATTATATTGAGCATTTATGTCATTTCAGTCAAAATTCTTTCACATAAAATTGTATCTTATAATTATCTGATGAAAAACAGATTGAATGATTAAAAATGCAGCCATGTAGTTAGTTTGTGTCCTCCTGACTGCGCTCATTAATGACACATTTATATGCGTTACTCAACCACCCGAACCCAACCCCCGCAAACCGCCAACTTTATGCCTTATAGTAGCACAATTGTCAGGTGAGAAGGTGGAAGGTGACACAAATTAAGAGAGATTTTGGTAAAGTTTTTATGTTTTTAAACTACATTTTAGTCTTATCATTTTTCGTCAATGATATTGCATGTTTGACATCGTCACCGTTAGTGTTTAATGCCCTCGGTCCCGTCTCGTCATCATCTCATCTTAGTCATGGAAATAAAGGTCGTTAACGAAGACATTTCATCATAGTTGTCATTAACGAAATTAACACTGTAGGAGGTAGAAACCGTATAACATAACTTCAAAACAATATAACCGGCCACTACAGGGTTATTCCTTCTCAAACAAACGCAGTGCATCCACGATCAGCAACCTAACATGACTGATGGTTTTCTCCACCTCTGAGTGATAACTGATATATTTGTGAATCACACAATAATGACTAGTTCTGACAATGCAATATTCATGTAACTACTGTGGTATTCAAAAAAAGGTTTTTATTGAAAACATTTGACAGTGATGTATGCAATTTATTTTCATCCAAGGGGAGTTGACATTGGCTTTCAAGACGTTTCCATATGTCAAATTACTGCGCCATACATACAAAACAGTTTGACATTCTCCAAAGGCTTTGCAGATAAAGTTTGACATATAAAAAAAAACATTAGCAAAAAATAGAAATGGAAAATATGCAGCTAAGTTCTGAACCTGTGTAGGTGACACATTTTCTGCGGAGATATCTTCAGAGCCGGTATCACAGTTGGCCGGTCGTCGTTTCAGCAGATGCTTGCTGACAGCTTAGGTGATCACAAGCCTTTGTGGGTGGAGTCAGCTTAGAGAACAGTCACCACTGTCTCCTTGATGGACAACATAAGGGACCAAAATGACTGCAAGCCACGGGGTGTGTCTGGGTATTTGTGTGTAGTGCCAATCTCTGTGTTTGTGTGTAGCTTTATTGCTCGGTAAAAGAGTGTTAATTGTAACTGCGGCACAGATGTACGCTCACAGCACTTGACAGTGGTTGTGGTTTCTCAAATTGATAACATAAATGCGTATGAGACGTGACTCAAGTGATTGACAGGCTCTGTAAAAACATGGACAGATGTTGAAGCTCATGTGACATACCTCAACAGATGTTGTCTCATGTATGGCATCCCCTCTCACATCAGGAAGAACAGATTGACCAAAATATATAATTAAAGTAACTGCCAAGTGATGTGACAGATGTAGAGTGGCGCCCTTGCTTTAATTAACTGCGCCACACTCGACAATGGCTTTTCATTGGGAACGTGGTCAGGTGTCTTGGTTTGTGCTAAACTTCTTGATGTTATGTCTGAAAGTTACAGCCTGCGTGTTGACAGATTATGAGCACACAGAATAAAATTAGAATTTGTAATTAATTTTCTTTGTTACAATTAGTGAGTTTAGCTCTGTAACTATCTGCAGCAATCTGAGTCAATGTGTGTGTGTGTGTGTGTGTGTGTGTGTGTGTGTGTGTGTGTGTGTGTGTGTGTGTGTGTGTGTGTGTGTGTGTGTGTGTGTGTGTGTGTGTGGCTCTTATACATGTCTTTGTGAGCACTAGATTGAGTTTAAGACATTGATAGTGAGTACACGTTCTCAACTTTATTTTTTGTAGGACTTGTTTTTAAGGTTTTAGTAAGGATTGGGTTGCATTCAGAGCGTGTCCATCTCCACTTTTGCTAGTTAAACAATGCAAATTAAGGAGCAAAGGGGTTGAATGAAAGCCAGGTGCGCCTGCACACGTTATTATTTAAATGGCAGATATGGCAGTTTGGAGAAGCTAGATGTTTTCTGCAGTGAAAATGTAGTTTTTGAAAGGCTAAACACCAACAAATATAGATTGAAGCAGAATATTTCGTTGGATTAAAAACCTGTTGTGAATTGTGGAAATGATTACATACAGTATATCTACTTTCGCACACACAGTGGGATGAGGAGACAAGGCTCTGAGCGCAGACAGAGGCGTCAACATGATGCGGTAAAAACAGCACTCGTGGACTCATCATGACACATTTTGTTAGGAGAAACATGTGGGAGTGTGTGTGAGAGAGGATTCTGTGTTTTCCTTAACATAAATCAAAACATCTCCACCATAAATTGGTGCATAAAAATACACCGGAATGCAGGAAATGAAGTGTACAACGCTCAAAATTTCCGTTGTGGACACACATATGTAGGCACATCTTACGCTCTGAAGAATGCAACCTTTAAATAGCAGGACAACGTTTTTGTTGGTCAATGGCGCAATCGCTTTCTGCTGCCTTAAGATAGCAATATGCCAACAATGCGTCTGACCACAGCTCATTTTAAGACCAACACGCCCATGAGCGCACAGATGGGCGCAAGTACGTTTCCTTCTTTACACAATGTGGGCGTGAAAATGACAACTGCGTCGGTCTGAAACTAGCAATGACTGTTGCCCTGCACTGTTTAAGATTAGGGACTAGTAGAGAATGCATCCACACAGTCCGCATAGAGGACCCTCTTTGACAAAAATATTTGCAAATGTATGCATGTGCAAAAGTGGTAGATTTGGTAAGTATTGGTAGGTTAGTGATCTATACAGATATCATTCCACTGCCCTAATATTTATTTACATGTACTATATGTAGCCCTGTTTGCTGCATCTTTTTAACTCTCGATACTATATATTGTACCCATTAATCGAGTTTGATTATTATAATATAACTAATATATTCATCAGAGGATATTTTGATTTTATAGAAACATCTACGCCTACAAATGCTAGCCTTGAGAACAGCCTGGCTGAATAGCAGAATATTTAAATACTGTTTACTCAAGAATGGCTTGTTAAGGGTGCCAAAACCCAAACAGATGTTTCAGATGCCCTAATTTGATCACAGCATTATCTAAGTATGTGCCAGCTATATGTGCAAAGCAATATTTGTTTTGTTTCCTACACTAGGAGCTAGCTGCTATCAATTCAAAAACATTTTGATCTTCTCCCAAGACTCTGTAGAGAATTTTTCAGCCCTCTAATTGCTTTAGATTAACCCACTTTTGCACAGAATTCCTGAAATGCCGTTTCCGGGGTATAGTATATTACAACAGAGACACTGCCTCTAAACACAGTTGGGAAAAAAAAAATACCCAAGTCGTCAGAGCAAATTCTAAATAACTCCTTTTTTTTCTAAAATGCTCATTCCGGAAAAATAAATAAATAAACAAACCAGTAAATGCCAGGAATAGAAGCAGACATCCGAGACCCGTAACCACAACTGTAACCAACGGTTGTCATGTATGTGTCTAGCTCCAATGACATTCAGAACCATGGACAGTGCTTTTTGCTTCCAAGTGTAAAGTAAAGTGTCTGTGCAGTTGGAGTACCATTACATCATGAGCGGAGGGAAAGACGGCAGGTGAGGTTGATATAGACAGACTCCTGTCGTAAGTGGTCCTTAGACAACAGTCTTTAGAATTACACCAAACACTAATCAAATGTTTGAAATATTAAATCTAAAAGGTACTGACTTTAGTGGTGAAAGCAGACCAACACTTAGAAAATCAAAAAAAAAAAAAGACCTGAGCAGTTTTCTCAGCTATGTCTGATAAGAAAAACATTTTCTTTTTTGGCAGGAAAAAAACCTTCACAAGTGCCAATGCACCAACAAACAAACCCAAAATGTTTCGACACTAGATGTAAACAAACAGAATGAGCTCTCCGCATGAACGCTGTAGCCTCTCTGTGCTGAACAGAGGTCCATACAATTACTTTCATACTGCTTGCACCTGTTTGGGTAATATTCTAATTAAAGTGGGGTCATTGGGGATTTTCCTCTGGGTCTTGGCAAGTTAAACCACTCTCAGGTGTATGTGACAATTTAGTCATTGAGCCTGGGTAGGCATTTACATACAGGGAAATATGGATATTTCATAGGAATAATTATCAATATGGGAATAAATGCATGATGCACGGCATGTGCAGTGTAGACAATTATGGTAGACATTGCAGATAATAGCTGAATTATGTTTGAAATTTAGCTATCATATTACAGCTGAAGTAGGCAGGTTGGAGCATGTATGATTAAAACATATATATTTTCATAAAACAGCCACTATATCCTGACAGTAGCGCATGAGACAATTAATCTGAAAAAAAAAATCATGTGCCTCTGTGTCCTTCGGTGTCCTCCGTTGCTCCTAATGGCATCTGCAAGATTTCACAGACTGGAGGAAAACAACCAATCAGAGCCGAGCTGGATCCTCGCTGTTTCTGAGCAGCTGTCCGATCAAACGGTCAAACTAGGCAGCGCTGATCAAATATGAATCAATATTCTGTTGTAATGCCTATTTCTGGCATAAAATGAAGCATCTTGTAGTTTACTGTTTAGCTGTAGAATGAGAAAGTTTGTGACCCGGCTGCCGTGTTGAGATCAGTTGAGGGAATACCAAGCACCGCCCACCAGCCGGAGCAAACTTTCTCATTTTATAGCTAAACAGTACACTACAAGAAGTTTCTGAAAACATTTTACGTGAGAAATAGGCATTACAGTAACAGAATATTGATTCATATTTGATCAGCGCTGCCTAGTTTGACCGTTTGATTGGACTTTGCGAGTGATTATCAGCTGCCTCCATTGAATTAACAGTCAATAGAAACGCTCTCTCTCCGAAATGACCTGTGATTGGCTAAAATCTCCCATCACGGGCTAGATTTCTTAAAGCCTGAAAACAGAGCCAAGAGGAGGTGTAAGCCTAGTTATCTCTCAGAACACTTGAATTTCAATATGCTGAAAGGTTATTATGGAATTTTTGCCCAATGATGTCAAAAAATATTCTGCCTACTGAAGCTTTAACATTATATTTGCACACAAACATGCACACTCTTTTACTCATCCAATGTTGCTGTTGTGGAAGTTTGAGAATTGTTTTAGAAAAGTATATTTGAACCTGTGAGGGATTTTTTCAATTAAATTCATATGAAATTCAATCAAATTTACAATCCTTTTCATCATGGAGGATGAATGTCTCTCAAGTTATCGCAGTTATATTCTGCTGCTGCTGCTGCTGCACAGTTGTATCTAGAAATGAGATGGTGAGCTTTACATTTCTAAAACAAGAAAGCTGGTTTGTGCGCCTTAACAAAATCTTTGTAGATTTTCAGTCCCGCCCTTCGTCACCTTTGGATGTGTGATATTGCATGATGGTTGCTGGAGAAACCAGTGACTCACATTAGCCATTAGAGCTGATAATTAGCCCTTTTGGGTCCAAGAGCTGGCACCTTTCTTCACACTTCATTTAATGAGAATGCTGCATTTGAACAAAACACTATGTGAGTGGTATGGAACACTGAGAATAATGTGTTAGCCAGCAATCACGACTGCCTGAAAAGCTGTAAATTCATCCCTTTTATATACATTCACACCATTAAAAAGCTTTATCAAAAATGGATGGGTGTTGTCCCCCCTGTGGGCTACTCGTTCATCTCCATGTCTTTCCGCGGTTACCTAAAGCCAAGTGGAATCTGAGAGCAGGAAAGGGGTAGAGTGAGTCACTGTGAGTCTTAATTAACCTGCTTCTTTGTTAAGCAGGGCCCACGCTTTGTGAACTTTAGGCATCCCTTTGAGCTGGGATTAGCCCAATTTAGCCCAATGCTGCTGTTTGAACTCAGCAGAGGTGTATTACAGACGAGGCCGGAGGCAAAATTTGCAATTGTTCTACAAGACTGTGACACATTATTCTTTCTTACATGTACCTGTACTCCAGACCAGTGAAACCTAGAAATCGAAAAATATGTCATCTGCATTTCGGTGAATAGTTGGGAAAGCAAGGAGTGCGGCTGACTTATTTTCCCCGTGTTTTCCTATCTTGGTTTCCAATCTGCCTTGCAGTATTTTTCAAACAGGCATGACACACAGATATATGCACAGACACCCACACACACACGGCTCTTTGTGCACCACATATTTGCCCTGGCTGATTACCCAGAAAAGGAAGGCTAGAAGGAAAAGTGAGGTAAAAAGCATTGTGGATGCTGGAATAATTTACCCTGCCTCTACTGCATGTTTTGCTTACTGTGTTATAGCATATAGGTGTGATTCAGTACACTGTGTTGTACGCTGCATTGTATCGAAAGTACTGTTTAGTCACCCATACTGCTGCCATTTCACATCTTAACACTATTTCCAAATGTTTGCCCATACTGTAGTATGTTTGTTGGGTTGCCAAACCTACTTTCCATGGTTGTTGCTTTCATTATGGGCTATTATCTATTAAGGTTTTTCAGCAGCATTTACACTAGGACCGCCATAGCCCACTCCATTTGACGTTGTGGTTCCAAAATTTGAATTATTCCATCATTGTGAATGATATATTTCCCTCCTGCCCTGACTTTTTCCTAAATACCTATTCTGCACATACCTGTATTGTCATATTGACTGAAAAAATTTAGAAAACCAAATAGTTGGGATTTTGGTGTGTTTTTCTTCATGACAGAAGCCCCCTTTAGTTGCCAGGAGTAGCACCGACTAACGTCGGTCCTCTCCTCTGACTCTCCTCTGGCAGCCAAATTGATTTTAAGCATTTGCATAATAGCCATATATGCATTGAGACAATATATGGGACATAGAACCTAATTTGCATGCCAATTTAACTTATAATCACACTAAGGTATGTAGGCCCACGTTATTCATCATATATGTGTAAAGTATCAGAAAGGAAAGTTAAAATAGTCACACCTTTTGTCTAACTATAAAAGTTGTGCCGTGTGTGACGCTATACACATATATAATTAGGGCTTTACCAAATACTTCAAAGCTTCATTCATAACGTTCACCTTCAGATTATTATTAATAATAATTTATAGAAAAATTGCATGCAATAGTCCACCTTTTCTTCAAAAATGTATTGAAAAAAGATGGATTATTGCCAAAATTCACAGCATGTTTTTATCTAACGAAATATTCTGCTTTAATCCATATTTGTTGGTATTTAGCCTTTCAAAAATATTTTTGTTCCGGTACTTTTGCTTCACCGTGGACTTGTACTGTAGTATACATATATAGATAGTAGTATACCAGTTTTAAACTGTTAGATAAGCTGTGTATAGTATGTGGGGGCTGCGTATCAACTGATGGAGACTGAGGAGGCGTTAATGGCCCATCAGCACAAACAGAAGAATACAGACTCTCCTTTGGGCATGGGATTTGGAGAAAATAGTACCTCTAAAAAGCCTGGCAGTCCTAAAAATACATGTATTTCAATTTATTTGAAAAATCTGCAATTTACAGTATGTCATTTTATAATGAAATAAGTAGGGCTGCAACTAACTATTATTTTCATTATAAATTAGATTAATATGCTGATTATTTTCTACATTGATAGAATCGTTTGGTCTATAAAATGTCAGAAGATAGTGAAAAATGGCCATCCCAGTTACTCAAAGCCCAAGGCGATGTCTTTTAATGTCTTGCTTTGTCCAAAGATATTCAGTTTATTATGAATTAAAACCGAGAACAGCAGGAAATCTTCATATTTGAGAGGCTGAAAACAGCATTTTCTGCCATTTTTGCTTGAAAAATTACTTAAGTGATCAATAAATTATCAAAATAGTTGGCGATTATTTTTCTGTCGATTTACTAATCGATTAGTCAACAAATTGTTGCACCTCTAGAAGTAAGTATATATGCTAAGTTGCATGAGCACAGTAACAGCACCATCATTTCTTTTTGAACATGAACCAAAAGGCTTTTTGGAAGAAAATTATTATTTTGGGGCTTTGACGAGGGGAAGTTTCTGACATGGAAACAAACACCGAGAGGCTGTTTTAAGAGCAGATGCCAGTAATGAATGTATGGTACTTTGATCCATACTTGATGGAGCCAAGGCATTGCTGGATCAAACATAGTCATAAAGATGACAGGAGCAGATCCTCAGGAGAAAGCTTTCATCGGTTTGAGTACATTTTAATTGGGAATCTCGCACTATTGGAGAAATCACATAACGCAAGGGCACAAAATAAAAAGTGGACTTGTATATCACGATGCTTCGTACATTCATACTTTTTTTCGGCCAGATCATACTGTTACCATTCAAGTAACTGACACATAAAGTTGGACTCAAATGCAGACACCAATGTACAGCACATTGGTTGATGGGCAATTTACTAGCCTGAGACAGTAGAATTGGCGGATGGGCAGGATATCAACAACTGGAAGTCAGGCATTCAGGTAACAAGTGAAGCGGCTGGACTGAGTGGTAACGTAACCTGGCAGTGAGAAGCCCTCTACAAATACCGGGACTAATTGATGACGAGGAGCAGCTCGGTAGACAGGTGATAGGGTCAGGAGATCTACAGTGCAGGGGAGAACTGTGGGCAGGGGAGGACTGACAGAAAAAGGAAAAATCCTGAATACACTGAGACAAGAGAGAGACAGTCTGAAGCTGTGTCTGAATGTGAACCTGGAAGGAAAGGGAGGGTGATGATGCAGGGAGCACCAGGAGTCTTGGTACATGCTGAGCTGAGATTGCAGTCGGCATTCAAAATAAGCAATAAAAGAGTTTGTGAATGAGAGAGAAAAAATGTATAAAGTTGCCGGAGAAGGACTACAGGTCATATAATAGCGGAGTTAAATACAAAACATAATGTACGTTTGACTGAACAAGTCCTTGGCGCTTAAATTGTCGGTACAACAGTAAGCTGTAAGAGTGTCACCACAAGTTGTCTGTCAGAAAACAGAAAACACTAACTGCCCCCGCATTACACTGTTGAATTACACTGAGCTGCTCCCATCCACACTTTCTTTCCCATTAGAAAATGAAGCCAAAGACTCCAGAGACTTTTCATTATTTTCTGCTGAAGCATCGCCTTTTAAATACTGTGTGCTTCTAATTTCATTTTGTTTAGGATGGCTGAACACGAAGACTGAACTGGCAACTTCCCCTTGGGACAGTAATTAAGTTAAAGCATAATAAAATATTCTTTACACACCCTGAAAGGATGTGGGCTATTCTACACATAGAAATGTTCACACAAACTTGTACTCTAAATTAATTAATTAATTGATTTGAAAAGTTTAATATGAAAACATGAACATTTTATAGGCAACAACTGCTCTGTTTTTTATTGATGTTGTTCATCCTGCTACTATATGTGTGGCATTATAGACCGACTGCAAGCATTCCTTATTAACACTTCTACATCAGACACAGAGTGAATATCCACTAGGAAAAGAAATGGCCACATGCAAGCAAAGCTTTTAAAATGATGAATCTCTCCTTTAGTCAGCTATCTCAAGTCCCTTTGAACTTGAAAAGAAAATCTTCTGTTACCATGCAGTACATTTTGTTCACCAGATTAAACTCCTTTTGTGAATAGATGGCATGTAGGAGAAGGACATTGGTTGACGTGCAGCTAGTTAGCTTGATAACTGTTTGAATTTGGTGAGCAACAGTATCAGTGAGAGAAAGAAACCCTGAAAATTACTTTTTTTCAGTGTTAACCTTAAAGGAATACTTCAATCACAAAATGAATATGTATACCAATTATTCACCTCGTGTTAC
Source organism: Helicolenus hilgendorfi (assembly GCA_916700815.1). Taxonomy (NCBI): domain Eukaryota; kingdom Metazoa; phylum Chordata; class Actinopteri; order Perciformes; family Sebastidae; genus Helicolenus; species Helicolenus hilgendorfi. The sequence goes on from CAKALG010042870.1 coordinate 12,887, forward strand.
CTTGAGTCTTTGAAGAAAACGTCCAAAAACAGTGAAAGGTTTTGATGAATTGAAGTAAATGGGGGCCACATTTAACTACAGCAAAACTATATAAAAACATCCATTCACAAACTCTCACAACTCGTGCAGTATAATCCTAGTCTCATTTATCTAGTCGTAGGCTCAGTACTTCCTAAACGCCTGTATCTTCACTAAAACCACACTATTTAACCTGCGCAAGCGTGAGACTGTTTATGCGGAAGTGTTTTAAATAGTCAGGTTTTAGCAAAAATGCATTTGTTTGAGAAGTACCGAGCATACGACTGGATCAATGAGACTTGGATTATTCTCAGTGGGCAACCTCCGAGACTTATCTCCATTTGCCGTCAAAGCATGCAAGAAAAACAACGTTTTCTTCAAGATTTCAAGGTAACACAGGGTGAGTAATTGATATACAAATAGTCCTTTTGTGGGTGATGTATTCCTTTAAATTGTCACCTGGGCAGACATCCATCGGAGTCGTGTTTAGATAATGTTTGAAGCTTAAGTTACAAAATCAATAATAAGAGAAAGAGTGTCTTGGCTAAATTTCTGAGACAGTAATCTGTAAATTATACTATGGGTTAGTAGCGCAGATGTCTCTTGAAGCATCCTTCAATCTCCTATTGCTCATCAGCCAAGTTGGTAAACCACGCTCATTAATTTACAGTAATCTACAACAACATGTATTCACAGGGTTTTGTCCCTGACCTGCCTGTTGGAACTGCTGCAGTTGCAGCAGCCAATCTTGTGCAACTGCATTACAAACAGGCATCTTTTTAGACGTTTAGATCATTGACAGAAATAGCTGGCCAACAAATCAACGCCAGAACAAACAACAAACAAATCAAAGATAAATTAATTTTTTGCGCACACACCACGACCTCTGGCAAAGACACTGCCCCCTAAAATGAATGAGGAATAAGAGTAAGGGTGTATCTGGATTGTAGAAGCACCGATGTCTAAGCCAATGACCAAATTCAAACTAATAAAATGAATACAGCCAGAACAAGCTGATCAGCCTTGAATATTTCTTTAATTTTTACTGCTCTAGTAATTCCACTGCACAAGTCTTGTGGGCTAGAGCCTAAAATCCTTAAACTCCACCCCCTTCATATCTCCTTTGGTGTGTCTGCTCATTGCTATTAAAAACTGCGCTAGGCAGGTGGAGATTGAGGCCAAAAATATTCACATAACATCCCCAGACATCCTTTGAAGTATCTTGCCAGGGTGGAGAGGGTGTGTGTTACCTTGAGTTACAGTAGACGGAGACGGATGTCAGCTGTGCGATCTGGCTCTGCACAATATAAACGATGGCACAGCTCAATAATCAAGGCTTATGCGGAAACGCCGGGTGCACAGGCTTCCTGCTATACTCAGCACATTTACAATTTCTTGGCACCCTCCGTGTACCCTTTTGATGGTGTCTTGTTTCATGTTCACTTAAAGACTGGAGCTCCTAAATATCAGGAAACATCCTAATTATTCAGAGGCCGATCAGCTGTCCAAACTTGGGAGTTTCTTTAAGTTCTTGTGATTTGACAAGTCAAATCCTATTTGATGCATGCATTGCTCATTAGCATGCAGATTTCTGGTTTTACACCAGCAGACCGATCGGAGTGCCACACTTATCGGTGGGTTCCAGGTAGTTGAGGGGAGAAGATTAAAAATTGACTCGGCTCAAAGTCAGAATCCATGGATCATGATGTGAAGTTGGACACGCTTGGGTTTACATATTCAGCACCTCAAGTGCACATATGGCAGGAGGCTACAAAATGTACAGCACTGGAAAGGATGGTCTGTATATATGCTGCATATAGTTACTTATTATTCATTCATTGTTTAATGTAGCTGTTTAATTATACAGTACCTCACTCCATGTTACTAAGAATCTCTTAATCTGTTTAAGTCTCTTGAAGGCACGGAGGCCTTTCAGGAGTGTTTGTGTATGGGAATGCGTGATAGGATACCCTGACACCAAGTAACATCAGTAGCAGAGTCGCAGATTGGTACTTGTAGTAGTTGTAACAAAATATAATAAAGATGCTTTCCCGTTTGGTTTGGTTAAAACAAACTCAGATCCATTTGCCATGTTACTAACGTTCGTTTGGGCTGGTGTGAAAGCTGTCAATCGAACCTTGGTGCAGACCAAACTAGTGGTTTGAAAGCAAACGAACCAACCACAAGATTTTATGATAGCAGACGTGATTTTAGCATGATTAGAAAAACTGCTAACTAACTACGTCGGTTGCTGTTTGTAAAGACACAGCATTCAAAGTTGGCCCCTCCTCCACGATTAAAGGAGCGAGCGAGGGGGAGAGAGAGAGCAGCGATACTCGAGCAAGCTATAGAGTGAATGAAGAGAGGGAGCGGTGTTAGTGAGAACAAGGCAGTGCATCAGAGAAATAAAACGTTATCGCTGAAGCCCAGATAGCAAAACAAGAAAAAAAGAGAAAATGTTGGCAGAGGGCAACAGATACAGACACCGTCACAAAATAGTGGGTTAGAAGTGATGATTAAGAGGGATTAGTTTTGTATCAGTTCATACCTCTAAGGCGAAGTAAATAAGCAAGTTAGCATGGGCATTTTCCCTGATTAATAGGTCAAAAGTTTTTAAAACTACTGTACTTGTATCCGACTCTGTGTAGTGTGTCAGTTCATTAACTCTATTAAAAAGTGGTTGACAGCGATCCTACAGTAACACACCTCATGCACGTGTCCGTGCACTTCCGGACGTTTCCACTATGCGTTTGCACCAGTCATCTGGGAGCTTGCAAAAGTCCTGTCTCTTCATCATAACATGCAGCCGATTTGCAGAATAATAACACCAATTATGCTTATAATAATGTATTAGTAAAATAACATAAATCTTTTTAACACATCAGAAGCATTAAAGTGCAGCAAAAACTTCTGTCTGTCACCAGAATTTGATTTCCCCATGTGGGTCCTGATGATGCAGGATGACAATTGCCCAAATTGTCCAATCAAGGAGTTACCTGTCAGTCTGCATAACTTCATGTTTACTCCTCTTGGATCGTTTGTAAAAAGTCAGGTCTTTCTTATTTTCTCCCGTCTTGTCGTGTCTCTTATTTTATGTTATTAAGAAATTAGAATCAATTTGAACTAAAGTAACTAAAATAACATGAAAGAGAAAGCCCATTTTACCGTCAGAAGTCAAATTGAGATGAGAAATTATTTGCAATCAGTTGCACTTGCAGACAAAGCAGATAATATTAAGAGATTTCCCGCCACTCTAGGTAACAGAGGAGGTATTGATTCAGAATGCTCCCGATAAAAAAAGCCTCTAACTAGAGGGATGATCAACATGGTGAGGGAAAGAGAGACGGCGCAGAGAGGCAAATGACTTCAATTATCAGGCTTGCCCTAATGAGAGAACCATCCTTTGAACTAGGACATAAGGATTGATTCCATTGCACCTCACTCTAGATTGAATGATTAGAATTGGCCCTCTGAGATTGGCTGACCCAGCCTTAGTGTGGCAGGACTGACAGGTGTAGATAACTGGCCAAGACCATGCACAGGAAGGAGTAGCATACTTTTCAATACATAAAGCATAATTAACGTACAAGCTATCTGGAGTCTTTTCGCTCAGCTTCCTGCAAACAGCTGGACATCTGTAACTTTCCACACGTTCTTCTCTGCAGTGGCAGGATGTGATTTTCTTTCTATTTTTAAACAAAGCATTACAAGACTTGGAAAATGTGCCAACAAAGTGTGATACCACTGGGCTTATGCTGCTGATTTCGGTGCATGAAAATAGTAACATAGTGTAAAAGTTGTTACTTCAGGTTTACGTGTTGTTTTGTACAGATTTTATGGCAAGGTGATAAACATTTCGACAGCAGTGTAAGTTTAGCTTTCATAATTTGCAAGTAACTAAAGTTATAAGTAACTACAAATCAAAGTGTAGATCTGTGATCACCTGTTGTTGGGCGAGAAGCTAGAAATTCTACAGCTTTTAGTGGCTACTAGATTAATCAACATTAACATTAATTATGCCAGCCTAATTAATATTCACAACCTGTAGCTACAACCTGAAAATGAGATGAGCAGCAGAAGATATGAAATATTGATTGTTGATTGATATTGACTGATGTTGTTCGGACTTTTACACCTGATTTCTCACAAACACCTTGATCCAAATAATGGTAGTCCTGATTTAGAACTATATATACATAAGGATATTACATATAGAATAAAAGTTTACTTGGGACCCCCCTGTTTTTAAAGTGCCGCGATCAGCTACATTATTTCTCTAGAGAAGAGTCACCACTACAAAAAAAAAGTTCACTCACAGTTAGGGTGAACTGAGTTACAGTTTTTTGCTCCCAAACAATGTTTGCCGACTACAGTCAGCGGTTGGAGAGAGCTCATTAACCAACACACCAAAGTAACGATCAGCGCCGGCCATAAATGAGAAGCCTGCTAATGTCACCTGCACGTTTTCAATGTTGGTTTTCAATAATTAAAAAATCTAACAAGGAGAGATAAAAGGTTCTCTAAGAGATTCATTAGTATCGGAACTTAATTTAAAATCTAAGACGGCTCAACAATGCACCCCTAAACCAAGGTAAACGTCCCAGTGTCATGGCTAATTGCTCTCCAACTAGGGCTGGGCGACATGGCTTATAAATACTATAATAATAATATACAATATATATCTTGATATTTTTTTCTAAAATGACATAACTGCTTGATTTGAAAATGTATTCTTATTAAGTTTGACTAATTATTCATGCTATTGGAATTACATTTTTTTCCAAAATATTTTGGATGTGGTAGTTTTTTTTTTACTGTCATTCATTTTATTTATTATTTGAAATTGATTATTTATTATTGACTGACTGACTTTTTGAAATTATGTGAAATTGTGAAATCACATTCACCGGAAGATCACTTTTACTTTGAAGTCAGTTCTTGGTCGCTTGTATTTTGAAGTCAGTTCTTACACGCTCTCAACATAATGGCCAGTATTTACATGTGGGGGCTAGTTTGACCGTCTTTTTCGAAAGTGGAGTTTGGCATCTTAAATCACCTTTTCTGACCTCAACATGTTTAAACTCGCTTTGGAGCTTCACTTCTGTCGCTCTCTCCGGGCCCTGTCCCTGCTTCCCTCAAGATACAACAACACACGCCTCATGCGCACATCCATGCTGATACACCACACACACTTGCCCAGGAGAGTGTGTGTGGTGTGAGAGGGAGAGAGCCGCGGGAGAAGCGAAACACAAACTTGTGTCTCATAGTGGCAGCTTAAAAAAAATGATGTGACTGTGTATGTACAGTACCGAGGCTGAGTCCTTACCACAGCAGCCTGGGGTTCAAACCCGGCCCTTTGTTGCATGTCGTCCTCTATCTATCTCCCCTTTCCAGTCCGTCTGTCCTGTCTATAAAGGCAAAAATGCCCCATAAAATAAATATAAAAAGTTGTGACAATTAATATTTGTACTCGATGTTTGTAGTATATAGTCATATATAGTAATTTGCTACATCCCACGTAGAACAAACATAGAGTATATTCGATATATCGCCCACCCCTAACTCCAATATACCAAACATCCAGAATATTAGCTAAAAGAATAGTGAGCTTCCAGTGGTAGATTTGATTTGCCCCACCACCCTCTATCACGATTTTTAATAATTAATGTCACTTTTCATGAAATACTGTTTCATGCATCATGTCAGCTTTAATGCGGCGATCATGCATTAAACATTTTTTAATAATGTAACAATGTATTGATTTAAGGGCAAAAGACCCGTACCAAATGTTGTCCTGATGAATGGCAACTGCGACTGAACTTTCCGTGCAGCTCGCCCCCGACTGCCAGCCGTCTTGATGTCATCAAAATGCCCCGGCGATTGCTGACTCGCTCTTTGATGTACAGGGAAAATAATTAAAGTGATGCTAGTGATCTATATACGTATTAAAAAGTGATGGTCCCTCCCTATCGATCAAGTCTGATGAAATGTCTGATGACAAGCCAGCGGCTCACAATGGTCCGCTCTCATTTTTTTTCCTCCGGCGCATATGCTTTATGCGAGTGGCACATGGTCTGATTCCGTCTTTTATGTAAAATAAAATAAAATAAAATGAGTAACTCTTTTAGGTAAAGCTGTGTGGAGGCTCAGCTCCCTGATGGCATTGCCTTTAGCTGAGATATTATATCACCACACACCCCAGCCTCCTTACCTTCTGCCAGGCAGATTAGTGCTTTTATCAATAAGCAGCTTAGCACCAAAGTGTCCCTCAATAATATGCCATGCTATTTTTTTTTTCTTTCTCCCGCTGCTTTAACTCCTGGGCTTCTCTTTTCCGTGTCTTTTGCTCTTGCACATTCTCCTAACCTCACATTTCCCCTGTTTTCACCCCCCAAAACTTTCTTTAACTCTGGGTATTAACCTCTGACTTGGAGAGACAGTGATACATTATGTATTCTTCTCTTCAGGTCACATTAGGAACCTAGACAGGGCCCAGGAGGACCAGAGTGCAGCATCCCCATCAGACACACTAGCCCATTAGAAGCCTGCAGTGCACCATAAAACCCATTAAGGTCCATTAGGGAAGTGCTCTGGCCCACAGACACCTTTAAGGCCAGTCAGCCACAAAGGTGCACAGTTACAGATGGTGTAAAACTTATTTGATTTGTCATTCAGAGCCATGTGTCATGTATTGTTACACAAAAAGCATGGGTTCTTGTGTCGAGCATTTCTGCTACATGGTTGCAGAAATTGAATCGCAATAGTTATATGTCAGTTATGTTTGGTAATTGCTGTTTTAAAGCAGCATTAGGCAGAATATTTATGGCATCGTTGGGCAAAAATTACATAATAACATATTGTAATTTAAATGTTCTGAGAGAAAACTAGACTTCTGCACCTTTACGTGGTTCTGTTTTCAGGCTTTAAAAAATCTAGCCTGTGATTGGAGATCCAATTTGGCCAATCACAGGTCAATTCAGAGAGAGAGAGTGTTCCTATTGGGTGTTCATTCAACGGAGGCAGCTGTCAAACACTCGCAAACTCCAATCAAACGGTCAAACTAGACAGCGCTGATCAAACATGAATCAATATTCTGTTACTGTAATGCCTATTTTTCCCCTCAAATGTTTTTAGAATCATCTTGTAGTGTACTGTTTAGCTGTAAAATGAGAAAGTTTGCTCCGGCTGGTGGGCGGTGCTTGGTATTTCCTCAACTTATCTCAACCTGGCTGCACACAGTACACAAAAATATGTTTCTGAAAACAATTTACTAGAGAAATAGGCATTACAGTAACAGAATCTTGATTCATATTTGATCAGCGCTGCCTAGTTTGACCGTTTAATTGGAGTTCGCGAGTGATTGACAGCTGCTCAGAGACAGCAAGGCTCAAGCTCGGCTCTGATTGGTTGTTTTCCTCCAGTCTGTGAAATCTTGCAATTGCTATTAGGAGCACCGGAGGACACAGAGGCACATGATTCTTTTCAGATTACCTGTCTCATATACTACTGTCAGGATATAGTGATTTTATGAATCCAATCTGCCTACCCCAGCTTTAACTATATCAGTTATCACATTATTTTTCTAGTTACCAAAGCAGCCCCATAATGCAAATGATCCCAATGAATATGAATTGGCATAAGCGTTATTGAGCCAAAACAGATCCCAGCTGAGATTTCACTCGTGTCTTTTGTAGCTGCCGGAGCGCGCTCTCCAGCAAATGGCAGCTCTTTCACCCTCCTTCGATTGGAACAATCGCATGCAGCTGAGAGGTTTCAGCATACTGCCTCTCATGTGATCAGAGCACTGCTTATTACGTTTGATGAGCCTGACCCAAATCTTCCAGTGGCAGACACATTTTTCACAGCGATTTTTTGAAATTCTAAATCCTCAGATCAAGTCAAAGGTGAATCCCTGACTTGGCCATAAATTGCTATTTCTGGTGCATTTCTGTGGGGGGCTTTTGCATCCCATCTTCCATTTGGAATTTTGGGACATTTTCATGACGTTTAATAAACATCGTCAACAGCCTCAAATGTGTATAGCGGCCGATTTTAAAGCCATGCAAAAGCACACACTCCTGTCAAACTGAAAGTTTGCCACACACAGTTTTGGGAGCACTGCCTTATGAATGGTTTTTAATTAGCTTCGGGGAAACATTTCTCCTCGTGACAAACTGTTGTGTGGATATGATTAATTTCACATGTTGCATGCTCTTTTTTCTTTACTTAGTTAATAACAGCAAGTATATTCATTTTTTTTCCACAGCCTCACTCACAAGTGCATGTTTGCTTTAACTTAATTGTTTGAAAAGAGACGATGATAGATGAACATTAAAATGAAATACATTCCTTCAATTGTATTTATGTACTTTACACACATTATACAACACTGTACAACTGGTTATTGTACATGGTCTTCTATTGCTTTAGTTTTCCATTGCATGACAGCAACTCTGAATATAGTTATATATTTGTTTTGTAGGATTATGCTCTATATGCTGGGGGGCCAAGATATTTTATATTTATTAAAGTGTGCCCCTAACGTGTTGCATGGCATTCATTATCCTGTATTTATAATATAATATGATATATAATCCTAACTGTATTATTTCAAAAACAAATTTTAGAAAAACCGAGAGCAACCTCCTAAGTAAAGAAACCACTTAAAGCACGTTGCCTGAAGTGTTTAAAGGTGCAAATTCCTTTTTTTCACATTGCAAGTGGTTATGCTCTCAATATTTAGTGTTCTTTTATCACGTTCCCCTTTTCACACCCATAATGTCTCTAAGAGTGTGATACGCAGACAAATATTTATACTCATGAATAATTTAAATTGCATGAATATTTCACTTGTAATGCTTATTTCTCACATAAAATGTGTTCAGAAACATCTTGTAGTGTACTGTTTAGCTGTAAAATGAGAAAGTTTATGACCCAGCCGCCACGTTGAGATCAGTTGAGGAAATTCCAAGCACCGCCCACCAGCCGGAGCAAACTTTCTCGTTTTACAGCTAAACAGTACACTACAAGATGTTTCTGAAAACATTTGAGGTGAGAAATAGGCATTACAGTAACATAATATTGTTTCATGTTTGATCAGCGCTTCCTAATTTGACCGTTTAATCACAAAAGTTTGCGAATGATTGACAGTTGAATGAACAGCCAATAGGAAAGATTTTTTCTAAAGCCTGAAAATAGAGCCATGAGGAATTGCAGAAGTCTAGTTTTCTCTCTTTTCCGGAATTACAATATGCTGAAAAGTTATTATGAAATTTTTGCCCAATTATGCCGAAAACCTTCTGGCTACTGCCACTTTAATTGTCCAATGATGTGGTCTGAGCCCCAGTTGTCGAAGTAAGAAGTTAGAATAATGAGGAATGGCTCTGTGAGAAGGGTGTTGACAGATTTGACTTCATACCAACATCTAATTTAAAAAAAAAGAGTTCTTTATTGTTACCGATGCGATTTTGAAATGCATTGTAAGCGAGTTAAAGCCAAATGAATGGGGCTAAGACAACAGTAATGTGGCCATGCCATTTACATTTCTGATTAGAGACCTCACTGCTCTTATGCTTTTAAACTGAAGGGGAAAAGACATATGAAGAAAAGAAAATAATAGTAGGAAATCTAATTAAATTTCATGTGCTCAACATATTATATGCAATTCGAAAGGTTGCATCAATTGAAAAAACAAAAAAAAGCTTTTATACTTTATTAGTGGAACAGCCAAGATTGTCATTAACATTTCTGACATTGTGAGACAATTATGTCGAATTTTAATTTAACCAGAGAGCGTTTTGACACATGCGGAACTGTTAAGCAATTACACTCAGTTTGTTTTACATTTAGATACAACTGTAAGCAATTTCAATTTCCTTGAGTAAATTGTTATCACTTCCACAGCAGCCCCTGTGAACATGCTAACAGCTGGCTACTGCTTCTCACCTGTGAAAGTGCCACTTTCGTGTGTTCCTGACAGAAGAGGCTCTATGATGTGTTACCGCAGCATAGCACAATGATAGAAAGCAGGGAAACAGCCCATAGCTCAACATTGTATGTGTGTATTTAACACATCTATAAATACAAAGTTGTGGTTTGTGGAGCAGCTCGGGAACACTGTGGAACTATTTCTTGACCAACAACAGCTGAACAAACCGAATCTATAAGAATGGGATGCATTGCATTGTGGGATTGTAAGCAGAATGTAGTGTACACATCATGGACAACATTACCACAGTATTACCAAAGAGTATAAAAGCAAAGAGACAAAACTCCAGTGTTTTTTTTCCAACAGACACTGCCGCCAAATGGTTATTATATATATAATATTTTATTGTTCACCCCAGGCCATTTTTGGTAGACTATGACAATAGAATAGAAATAATTTTGTTTTACTGTTGTAAGGAACTTTGTAGACGGACGTTTTATTGGCGTCCGGTAGTCACTTTCAGTCAAAAATGGAGGAAGCGTGGCTTTGCTGCTGGGCACTGATGTTGCAATGGAACGAACAATTGGCTTTCACTTCTTGGCAATATATGTTTGTTGATAATACACAGACAATACAATTATGCTGTTCCTCTAATCTTGATAACCTGATTAAGTAAATAACTCAAAAATGGCCCTAAAATATGGCATATTCCTTTAAATATTGAATATGTTCTAATTGATTTTGGAACTGTTGTATATAGTATTTTCAAGATTGGTGAAATAGACATAAAGATGTTGCTTGGGTGGAAAATAAAAGATGAAGAGAGATCATCCATTTATATACACAGTCTATGCCTGGGGTTCTCAAACTGTTTGGGGCCAGGGACCCCTCCAGGAGAGAACATTTTCTAAGGACCCCCTCCTAATTGCAACACAGATTAAGCACACTCACTATTCCTACTATTTGAATTCTAAAACCTTTCAACCTAAATACTTCAGACCTGTTTCGTAGTGATAAATACAAAACCCTTTCAATTTGAATTATGTTAAGATAAGATGAGATGATCCTTTATTAGTCCCACAGCAGGGTAATTTGCAATGCTATTGAATGTTGTTACCACTTACAGTATATACCTTTGAACAAAGAATCATCCATTGTACAGTAGAAAAATTATGAAAAAAAAAACAAATAAAGGAAATGAGCAGATAATATGCATCAAGGGAAAAAAAATAATGAAAAGCCCAGCGGTCATAAGGCCAAGAGCACCGGAAGGAAATAACTCTAGTAAAGAAAACATAGACTCCAAAGTTAGAAATTGTATCCTTATAAAGACACTCGCAACCATTTTTATCAAATGGAAACAGAATTGCTTGTCAAATAACTGCAAGAGCAGCAGAAAACATCTCGCGTTAAGGTGCAGTAATTGCAGACTTACCTACACACTGCAGACAATTCAGGTTAATTACACCTGGTGAAGGATGCGTGGACACATTACCCACCGGGGGAATTAACATGCGATATGATTGCCAACTACACCGCGCTTCCTGAGCCAAAGAAAAGTGTTTTTTAACCTCCAACTGAGAGATTTTTACTGAGGAAGAAGCGCCGCCACAGCACTCATTACAGGGCTCAGGTTGGGGTAGACACTCAGCCAATAAAAGTTTGTCGAATTCTGCCTGTGATGCATCCAGGAGTGCTATATCAGCATGCTGCCTGCGCTTCATTGCAGGAGGTACATATAGAGAAGAAAGAGGGGCCATGGTCAAACTGAGCAATAAGCAGCTGTTCTGTATTCCCATGATATTCAGGTGAAATCAAACATTAATCTTCTGTTTAGAATATGAGCTTTGTAAAAGACTACAATTGCTCGGATGTGACTCATTAATTTCAGCTTCTAAAAGAAATGCTAATATCATTCAGACGTGCCTCTGGATAGAGGATTTTACTCCAGGCTATAGGCTGCTACTGTTACTGGGACATACATTCGATTAAGCTCAGTGAGCATGTCCACGCAGGCAGACAAAATTGTGCGTGTGTGTGTGTGTGTACGGAGTGCAATGTAGCATGGGTTGCATCCTCATCGCCAGCGATTGGAGAGAGGGCAGGTGCTGGCAGAGGTTGGAGAATAGATGGTGATGGGTGGTTGGCTTAAGAACGGGCAGGATCGGGGGCTGGGTTGCGGGCCAGATCTCGTCCTTGCAGTTATGAAGGAGAAACAAACTGATCTGACAGTGACAAATGAACCATCTCCTCTTCCCCAACTGCCAGTTTTGTTCCTCTCAGACTCCTTTCGCGCCCTCGGTCTCTTCCCTCGTTCCCCCCACCGCTTTCTTTCCCTCAACCCCTATCTCCTTCGTTTTCACCCACCAAGCTCTTTTTCAGCCTCCCTTTCACCCGTCCTACATTTTTAACTTTACCTTTTGTTCTCTGCCTCCCGCTGTTACCTTCCCCTATTCTCTTTCTTGCTTGAGAAGTATTTTTTGCATCTGAAGAGGTCCTGCTACATTCTATTATGTAGTCCTATTTGTGGATTATTGTAGTCTGATTCCAGCACGCAACAATTACTTCCCCTGCTTCTGTTTCATGTCACCGATGCGACTAAACATGGTATTTAAATGCCATAAATTCCATGCATGTATCAACATTTTATTGCTTTTGAGTGGGATTGTCATAGCCGGGTGCCATTAAAGCAGGAGACACTGAAGTAGCACGAAGGATGGAGGCATAGCTCAGCAGTGATTATTGTCGAGGTTTAATGACTGTCTTGCTCCTGTAATAGACCTTCTGGGGTGTTGAAATGAGATGCCAAGCAGAGAAGACAATTAATTGCTTGGCTTCCTTTTGTCCCCGCCCCTATCCTCCTGTGTATTGGACTGAAACCTGATAAGATAAAGGCTTAGGGCCACCCTAATACCTTAAGAGACTTGCGTGACTATCATCGTGCATTGTGTGAGTTAAGTTGCCTTGTGTTGGCATCCGAGGTGTACTTTTCATTGATAACAAGCAGAAAAATGCAGAAATAAGTACAATGCATTGGATAGTGAATGCATACTTTCATGTGGAGATGCACAATCCTGATTTCTAGAAATGTTGTTATTGAGCTAGAGCACCATTCGCTATAATAAAACATGACTGGCGTTCGCTTTTACTGCTTTTCTCTTCAGTGTCCGATATGAATTCTGTTCTGAATATTAATGTGGGAAGTAGCACACAAATTGATAGCAGGATGAATGTATCATGCATGTTGTGTCGTTCCTTGTGCAATCTTTAGAAATGTACTTGAGTGACAGGTTGTTAATATATGGATAACCAAATGGCAAGCATAGCACTTGACAGATAGAACTGTCAGTGGCATCTGCGATATTGTGCATGCCCACCCTCAGATGATCCTTGCAATTAAAAAAAAAAAAACTAAAATAAAAAGTCCCTCAAGTTTTGTCAAAATTAGTATCAAAACATCATGATATGAGACACACTATTATTTAGAAGTTTCTCTTATAGTTAAGCTTACATCCATGGACTATACATTAAGATGGACGACATGACAGCTCCCCAAAAGTGAAGCCAAAACATCTTGATTGCCCCCTGGTGGCTGGCTGCAGTATAGGTCATAAATCCTGCCCCCTCCATTCCGAGGAGACATGAATTAAACATAAAAAAAACAAGTACTAGGGCTGTCAAAGTTAACGCGATAATAACGTGAACATTCGTTTCAACGCTATTAATTTCTCGCATTAACACAAGTTGCGATTTTTAGTTTGTAGCGGGCTCAGTCAAAGTGTTTTAGAGTGAAGATACTGGCATCATATGCAACTAGAAAACCTAAGGAAATCATCAAATACAAATGCAAATACACTGATGTATGTTAAAGAGTAAATGTTTCTGATAAATTTGGTTTTAATTGGCTTTTTGATGCTATAAAAAGGGGGAGAGGCGTCATGATTGGCAGCTGTGGTGGAAAGCTAGGTGGCTCACGCTAACAAGCTGCGGCCGTGCACAGCTCGTGATTGGCTTGGGGGGGTT
>CAKALG010042874.1:0-16257 GCA_916700815.1 Helicolenus hilgendorfi
CCCGTCCTCCATGACAAGAGGTTATTCAAGCAGCCTGGCGCCGGCCCGTCTTCATCCCCTGAGTCGGTGGAGGAGGAGACGGAACAAAGCAAAACAAAACGTTTGCAGAAATGAGCCGCGCACAGTAAATGAACATCTGTGTGTTTCAGCGCTTGACTGCCTTTATAAACGACCTTCCATCTCAGTGATCTGACATCGCTGGTCATGTAAAGGTCACCTCCATATCAAAGGTCAAGCTACTGGTCAACAGCTAATTATATGAAACAAGCACAATTATGGGACACAGTTTGTACCGTTACGTTTTTAATTGGACCAAAGGTGATGACTTAACCTTGTGTAGGAATATGAAGAGCCTCACATTACATTAATAAGACCAACATCAAACAACATTTATTGATAAGAAGTGAAAGTTAATTGGTTGTTCCAGCAGCAGAGCTACGTTTCCGCCATTTTGGACTGAAAGCGACTACCGGACGCCAGTAAAACATCCTCCTATAAAGTGGCGTACAAAAGTGAAATGATTTATATTTTATTATTTATTTTTAATGCCTTTACTGAAATGTCCTGTGTTGATCAATAAAAATATTATAAATTTGCATACTATTATAATTATTTACTTACTCACTTATTTATCTATTCAACTTTTTGCCCGGCTGCTGCCCAGAGGAGCATAAAGTGAGCGATGAACACACAGATTTTGAGAGCTTTTTCATGTCAAGGATCCAAAAATAGAGTCCAATAGATCACAGAGCATGGATAGTAGAAGAGGTTGTGTCCTGTTCTTTTGATCCTGCTGGTTAGTAAATAGCCTACAGCTCCATCAAATTTGGTTGATGTCATGCTACTAGCACTTCTAGCTACTGGCCGATAGCCGGTTGTTTGGGAACAGAGACGTTAATACATCCACCACGGTACAGGCTGACAGCAGACAGCCCATGGGTGTATTATAAGATAATAAAAGGGATGAATTACAGCCAATAATATCCAATATTACAGCCGCATACAGCGAGCAGGAAGCTGGTAGAACTGGATATGTCATATGAGCGTGCAGCGCGGTGCGGTCCCATGGTTTAGGAAAATAACTCTGGATTCAGCTTTTACAACTTTTAGGACATAATTATTTAAATGAGGGCTAAAAAAACCTAAAAAAAAATTATCCTCTGATTTACAGACGTCTCTTTGTACATCTATGGCCACAGACTCATTTTCAGTCCAAAATGGCAGCATCGCAATGGCAGCATCGCAACTGCAGCGCCTTCTAGTGGCTGTTGTCAAAAAAGCACCATCTCTTTCCTTCTATTCTCTTTGCCAACATGTAAATGAAAGTCAGATGTTGTGGGCCTGCATCTATTTGAGAGAGCTCACAAAACCAAGATATAGTAATAAAGCGTAACTCTCAGGCTGCTGTAGCAGAGAATCCTAACATTCGTTTGAGGGTGTAATGTGTACACATCATCTCATCCATTACAACACCACAGCTCCGGCCTGTTACCTGATTTGCACTCAGCTCACTTGTGTTTATTCACAGCTTCTATCTTAATGGCTTTGCGTTAAATTTTTAATTAGTAGCTGTAGCTTTTATTTCATCACTTAATTCTCAATCTGTATGCAGGTGCATATTTATGGTCGGGGGTAAACTGTACATTGTAAACGTTTGGGGACAGGCCTATGTGGCATTTTGGTGGAAATCTGCCTGAACGGATTTTAAAGGGAAACGCCGGGTTCTCCATCTTTTTTTACAACCTCGACCTCTGAATGAGCTCCAGAGTCCCATTAATAGAAACACATATACACTCACCGGCCACTGTATTAGGTACAAGATGTACCTAATACAGTGGCCGGTGCTAGTACTGGCTGGTCTTCTGCTGCTGTAGCCCATCTGCGGGATGGAGATGTTTTTTTCTGCATACCTTGGTTGTACCGAGTGGTTATTTCAGTTACTGTTGTCTTTCTACCATCTCCAACCACTCTGCCCATTCTCCTCTGACTTCTGACATCAACAAGGCATTTCCATCCACACAACTGCCGCTCACTGGATCTGTTCTCTTGTTCTGACCGTTCTCTGTAAACGGTAGAGATGGTTGTGCGTGAAAATCCCAGTAGATCAGCAGTTTAATACTCAGACCAGCCCGTCTGGCACCAACAACCATGCCACGTTCAAAGTCACTTAAATCCCCTTTCTTCCCCATTCTGATGCTCGGTTTGAACTTCAGCAAGTCGTCTTCACCACGTCTAGATGACGTAATGCATTGAGTTGCTGCCATGTGATTGGCTGATTAGCTATTTGTGTTAACAAGCAATTGAACAGGTGTACCTAATAAAGTGGCCGGTGAGTGTAGATATATAGTATCTGCATTTAAACAGCAGGTGAAAACATCCTTTTTAATTTGCATCCTTGCTGTAGTCCAGCTCGACATCGATCTGTTCTTGTCAGATTGTTTTGCAATTTTGTTTTTTTTCTCTCTTCTAATTTATTGTTGAAACTGTGGAGCTGTGAAACAAACGAGTGAGAGAGTCACTGCAGACACAGATGGGCTCCTGCTGACTCACCGATGGTCCAGTTCAGTCACATGAACACAATCACATGACATTATGTGATTCTGTGTAATAACATAACAAGGACGTTTGAGGAAAAGTAAAAAAAACGCTTTTTCATTTTCTTTGGTCAGTAGACGAAAAACAATATTTTCATCCTAACAAATGTACAAATGTTAAGCTGAAGTGGACGCTGTCGCTGCTTCCTGATATTATGAGTTTGCAAATAAGCCAAAACAGTGTGTTTCATTTAGGAATCTTTCTTGTGACGTGATTTAATTTTCTTCTGTTGATATTAGTTCACACATGGTCACACACTGCCCGAGCCAAGATCACTTTCAAAGTTATAGGAAAAAAGAAAATAAAGTTCGAAGCAATCATGTTTCTCCTTGATGAGCAAAATGAGTTGTAATATCTAAAATGTTGAAAGGCTGATTGCATAATCACGAGTTGTCTGCCTAAGTTATGTTCAGCACTTTGTCACGATGAGATAATGAGTTCACAGATCATGTGCTCGTTTCATCAAAGTGACAAATGAAGAAACTGGAAATGATTTTTTCTGTAACCATAAATCTGTTTTGCATGTTGTGTCATCACACACATTAATATAATCACAATGACGCCTGAAGCACGCATAGCTAATTACAGCAAAACCATATTTGCAGGATTGGTGGAGCGGTACCGATCGTATTCTCCTACTTTGCGGAGGTGTTGGCTCGGGAGAAGAGAGGAGAGCATCTGAGCTGGCTGTGCATGTTCTGGATGATCGGAGGAATCTACGCCTCAGCCATGGCCTGGGCCATCATCCCACACTATGGTGAGTGACAACGCTGACCTAACGTACTAGTCATGATAACGCCACACTGGTGTGAGTGACAAACAGCACTCTTGAGTCATTAGTGACTAGCAGTGATATCCTCATCTCATCAAATGCACTTCTCAAAAACAGTGTTTACAGTACAACAAGTATAAAACAGTAACAGACGGATGAAAACATATTTTAAAAAGTAAATAATTCAAATGGCAACAGCTAAAATGAGACAATTAATACAGTTATAATCGGTTAAAAGAAAAACGTTAAACAAAACAAGCCCAACTCGTCAGATTCCCCCGTTTGGTCGGTGCCCCTCGGCGTCGGAAACCGACTCACTGAGGCACCTTTTAGAAACAGTATGTGATGAACCGGGCTTTCAACTAACTCTGATGTAAACTAACCTGCGGCGTTATTCAACGGTCGGAGCAACCGCCGCAGTATAAAGAGCGTGAGAGTCCAGAGGGAGGTTGGGTGGGTCAAACAAATGCAAGACTCTCAACCAGGAGACCGCTGGTTGTGTCTCGTGTGAAACTAAAAGTAAACCTTTACTTATTTTGTCACGTGAGTCATCAGTCAGCGACGTTAACATCAACCACGATTGTTTCCTAACACTAATGGTTGTGTTGCCTAAACCTAACTTCCTTATTTTTCTATGTACAGTATGTAACGAGCGTACATTGACGCGCTGTCCCTGACGTCCAAAACTAGCGCTAGAGCGGTACTTAGTGCGTTGGTCTCCGATGCCGAGGGGCACGAGTTGGGAGTGAGAATCCTGACCGAGTACTTTTGTTGCCTAAACCTAACTAAGTAAACCTACATTGGAAGTTTATTTTGAAAAGACACTATGTAACAAGCAGAAACTAACACACTATCCCTGACAGGTCCAAAACTGACGCTAGAGGGTTACCTAGAGTGTCGTAGTTTGAAGCGTAGGGACACTAACCAAGCGTCAGAGTGAGATGGTCAACACCATTAATGAGCTTAAAGGCTGAACAACACAGCACAACAATGTGTAATACTCACAAAACAGACAAAATACAGCGTTCTCGTAACAAGGTCATCTTCCACGGTGGTGCCCTGCTGGATGACACTGCATTACGCTGCAGAAAAGGTTTGAACTCAGTGACTCAACGTCCATCTACTTCCAGCTGCAGCGTCCAGGTTCCAAACTGCAGAGGATCCCCACTGTCAGGAATCACTCGCATCACCGCTTTAAACATTACCGCAAATAGAAACGGCAATAAAAGTTTGACTCGGCGGTATGTTTCTTCTGTTGACGATGCTCCCTGCTGTACTGATGCATACACATCGCAACACGACAGACGACGTGCAGGTAGCAGATACTTCCCGAGTCGTGGGGCTTAATTTAGAAAAGGCCCTCCAGGGTGTACACGAACACAAAGCAGGTGGCAGAGGAGGTGGAGGCTCTGACAATAGCAGCGGCAGAACAAGCAACAAAGCATATGTCAGCCCGCACGGTGAATATGCACATGAAGGCTTTTTAAATTCAGGTACATGGGGGGTGTGGCAGGCAGGCTGTCAGCTGACACAGCAAAGAGCCATCCTGTGATCTTCACATCATTAAGGTCCATTTGATTTCATTCTACTTTGTGTGACAGTGTTTGAGGTAAAACTAAATATATGAGGAGGAAAAAGTGAAAGGTCGGCTGATATAACACATCTCGTAAGATCTAGTGAGGGATGGAGGATAGCAGAGAAGGGATGAGGTGTATTGTCAGAGGATAAGAACAAAACGAGCGAAATGAAATCAATCTGGTGCGTAGGGGCGTGGACGAGGAGAAAGAGATTAGGAGGACAAGAGGGACGGAGAGGTGGAGAGGGCGCGTGATTTATGTGGCCTGTGTCGGGGATAATCGAAAGGTGAGAGGATACAGCAGAGGGCTAAAAGGGAGAGACAAAGAGAAAAGGACGGAGTGGAGAAAGTATTAAAGGGAAGAATGAGCGAAGAGGACGGGTTTCTTTGTGTCGATCAGATATAATGAAGTTTGGACTCTGGCCTTCAGGACGCTGTCTCTATAATATGTGGACCCCACGGTGATGAAGTACCTCGACCGAGTGGTGTTCTTATCTGGAAGAAAGTCACCAGAACAAAACAAACTTCCCTACAACATGCAAAGGAAACTAGTTGGTGGAGTACTTCTTCAGTTTGTCCACGAGTCCCAAAAAGAGGACATCACATAGTGTGCAGGAAGAAAACATCCGAGCTGTGTTGATAGACTGAATATAAGAAGTAGACGTAGTCACCTTGACGTCACCCAACGGTTTTCGGACTGCCATTTTGAAGCCTCGAGTTCAGCGTTTTGGATTGCACACAAAGACTTTTAGAAACTGTGATGGAAACAGAAGCAATGCAGAGCAGCGTGATTTGTTTCTGTTCGTTGCTCCGACGCTCACGGCTCCGGAGCTCAACGTTAGCAAAGTCAGCTGAAACTCATTTTGAAGCAGACGCTGGTACAGCCTACTGCTGTAGTAGGATTATATAACTGAACTATGACCGGGGCACTTTTGATTTTTGTGTTGAAAAGTGATTTTTTTCAGACACATGGAGGCTGTTATAGGACAAAAACATTGTGTTTTCTTTGACTGCTTCACAATAAAAGCCAGCTGATGTTTCGCCAGTTGAATGCTTTGAATGTGAGCTATAACGACAGTAGGATTTCAGTAGCAGTAACTTAATACAGCTCTGATACAGTTGTTCAGGACAGTGAGGAGTTAACAGTGAGGCTGAAATCAATGACATACAATTACAAACAGTAACACTACAGCAGCACATACAGCATCGTTTCCTGTGAAGGCAATTTGAAGTTAAAGGCAGACTCCGTCACTAACAATAAAAACGACCATATAGAGGTAATCACTGAATCTGAAGACATTAAATTGATTTTTGTTGATTATTGATCAAGCAATCACTGAAACAACACAAAAATACTTGAATTACAAAATTTAAAAAAACATATTTTTCACTTAGCCTACCTCGTGTGATATGAAGTCGCCCAGATCCAAAAGTCCATATCCATAGAAAACTTAAGCATCATTATTTTTCCTTTTGTGTGTTATTTGCTTTCAGTAATTTCTGGATAAACACCAGAATAAGAAGTTCTTGCTTCAGGGGTAAAACGAATGTGTGTGTGTGTGCTCACAACAACCTCATGGAGAGTAAAGGATTGTGTCTTATTTGTGTCTCTGAACTACCTAAAGATACAAGTTTCACTATAAAGGCTCCCTGTCTATTGTCACAAACTTTATTCATGTGAGCGAGAGTGTGTGTGAGCGCCGGCTGCGGCTCATAATTGAGGCCAATTGATTAGACGCCAGTGTTTTAACACATTTTTTCTTCAAGATGCAGCGGTGTGTGGGTAATAGGTTCCGCCGCAGTGCTCTCTGCATTGATTGGTGGACAAAGGCCAGATAACCGTGTGTATGTGTGTGTGTGTGCATGTGTGTGTGTGTGAGTGTGTGTGGGGGTGTCATTTTGTCTTTTTTAAGGTGTTAAGAGTGTGATACAGTAAAAGAACTGGTAAAATGAAAGTACACAGACTGTGTTTTCTACGTGTGTGTGTCGCAGTGTGAGATGTACAGTAAGGCGGATACGTCTGTATGCCTTTCAGTGTGTTCATTTACACACCTTTAAAATGTGTATCACAGCATTGAATAATGGTCAAGGACAGCGTGTGTGTGTGTGTGTGTGTGTGTGTGTGTGTGTGTGTGTGTGTGTGTGCGTGCGTCTCAGCCGTGCTCACTTACTGTAGAATAGGAACATAAATCTTGCTGAGTATCTGAATCAGTCAGCCATCTCCTCCAGTCCATTAAAGCTGTAATCCCCCTAATGAGGTATGTACTGGTACAGGCTGGAGCAGCACCACAGGCCACACACACACACACACACACACACACATGATCACACACACTGCTCTGCGTCCACGCTAACATGGACTACTACTTTCATGATGCTGATTCTCTGACACAGACTTGAATCTGTATGAAAGAAAGTCAGACCGGGTGGCCTCCAAACACATCTTGCCCTGACTTCTGCCAACGATCTAATTAATATATAATGTTCATCGAATTTGCAATAAAGCAGAGGCAGTGACCATTTAGTGTCTGTATGAGACGCACCGGGCTTTCAACTAATTCCAATGTAAACCCCTTGTGCATCAACCAACCAACACACCAACCAACTTACCAACAGACAAACCAACAAACCAACCAACTAACCAACAAACTAACAAACCAACCAACCAACAAACCAACCAACTAACCAACAAACTAACAAACCAACCAACCAACAAACAAACTAACCAACCAACCAACCAACAAACCAACAAACAACCAACAAACAAACCAATAAACCAACCAACTAACCAACAAACCAACAAACCAACAAACAAACCAACAAACCAACCAACTAACCAACAAACCAATAAACCAACCAACTAACCAACAGACCAACAAACAAACCAACAAACCAACCAACTAACCAACAAACCAATAAACCAACAAACCAACCAACAAACCAACAAACAAACCAACAAACCAACCAACTAACCAACAAACCAACCAACCAGCAAACCAAACAAACCAACAAACAACCCAACCAACAAACCAACCAACCAGCAAACCAAACAAACCAACAAACAACCCAACCAACAACCCAACCAACAAACCAACCAACAAACCAACAAACAAACCAACAAACCAACCAACAAACCAACAAACAAACCAACAAACCAACCAACAAACCAACAAACAAACCAACAAACCAACCAACTAACCAACAAACCAACCAACCAGCAAACCAAACAAACCAACAAACCAACCAACCAACCAACAAACCAACGCCGGTGAAAACAGAACATTTGAGTCTCTCTTAATGGTGATGAAACATTCAAACTCAGGCTTAAGCTACTGATCACATTAGGAACCATCTGTGAGCGCCTACCAGCAACATGTGAGCTGACTGTAGCAACACCTTAGTGACTAAATATGTTGTCCTAAATCTTTAGCAACACCTCAGTAATAACCTAATCCAAGCATTTTTACTTGCTGGAAGAAATGTGGTATTTTCTAATTTCTGATGCAATTAATAAAAGGATTCAGGTGAGAGAAGGACAGGGTGAATCTGAGAGAGACAATAGGAGAGAGAAACTACAATATGTATCTCCAGATGCCAAAGAGTGAGCAGTTACACCGGGGAAGTATAGTTGACCTGCAGGTTAATTAACTGTATTAGCTTATAGCAGAGAAACACCATGTATGTTTTGTTAATGACTGAAACGTAAAAACCTACAGTACGTCCAACCTTCACGGAAAGAAAAAGACGTAAATGAAGTTTGATGTCTTTGCATGTCATTAGAACTGAACTATATGTGTGTGTGTGTCTCTGTGCAGGCTGGAGTTTCAGCATGGGTTCAGCCTACCAGTTCCACAGCTGGAGAGTGTTTGTGGTGGTGTGTGCGCTGCCGTGCGTCTCTGCAGTGGTAGCTCTCACTTTTATGCCTGAGAGCCCTCGCTTCTTCCTGGAGGTAAGAGAAAGAGACGCGGTATACAGTACTGTGATGCTATAGCAGCACCATCACTACTCTTAATGACAGTGATCAGTGATGTCTGTACGTCCATGGGTACATTGCAAACAGGAACTGCTAATAGCTAATTCGGCTACAGTGTCAGACTTTGAAAACTCCGGCAACTCATGAGCACATATGACTTGTGCAATTACTATAAATATGAATTTGCCTGAGTAATGACATGATGAGAGTGTGGCTGACTAGCTGCAGCAACTTAAGGATGAATGGGGTGATCCAGATGTGTATGCATAATATTACTTAACTGTCCCTTAGATGGGTAAACACGACGAGGCCTGGATGGTGCTCAAACACATCCATGACACCAACATGCGAGCCCGCGGAGAGCCTGAGAGAGTCTTCACTGTGAGTACCTCCACACTTCTACTGTAACACCCTCACCTGCTGCTGCTGCTGCTGCTGCTGCAGTGCCATCAGCAGGTGACAGATCAGTGTCTCCCCCTGCAGGTGAACAGGATAAAGATCCCCAAACAGCTGGACGAGCTGGTGGAGATGCAGAATGAGTCAGCCAACCCTGTTCTCAAGGTCCTCTACAAGATCAAGGCTGAGCTCAGAGGAGTACGGGTTGTTTTTGTTTTGTCATGGTTTGTTTTATACTGAATTATTATGGTTGTTAAGATTTAAATTGAGTATTTTTTTCCCTTTTATAACAGATCTGGTTGACTTTCATGAAATGCTTCAACTACCCAGTGAAAGACAACACTATAAAACTGGCTATAGTCTGGTTTACGCTGTCTTTTGGGTAAGAAACTACTTCTACACTTCTCTATATTGTGATTGCATGCTTCCTTCATGTTAAATGATGCTGAGTCACCACTACTCTCCAGCTAAGTTGTAGTGACGTACTTGAGGCAGATGCTCTCTCACGTCTATCCTCCTAATGAATGTTGACAGGTTAGATTGGAAAGAGAGAACCTATCTGAGAGAAGGTGTCATCTGGTCTTTTCTTTCTGGCGGCTGATGTAATGAACTAAAGCGTGCATGTCGGAAAGTTTTAGCCCAAAGAAGGACAAGTCTTTTATAATTAAAAAGAGACAAAAGTAGGCTACAAGAAATCATTTCATTTTGTGTTAAATCATGTTTATTTTTTGTCTTTTATTGTCTTGAATCCTGTTATTTTCTTTGTCTTGTCCGTCGGTCGTTCTCACTGCTTCTCGTTCCAACACAGAAACAGGTCAAAGACTCTTTCCTTTCATTTCTAATTTGACCTCCCAGCTCAATAAACCAGCTCCACCTCTGACACCACCCGCAGCCAATTACACCACGACCCTGACCCAGGTCAACCTCTGTGTACACGTGGACATACAAACACATGGACTGACATTTGCAGACTCGCAATTAGCTGCATTGTTACGAGAGTTAATTAAGATGAAGTCATTAGCTGGTAGTGCTGCAATAAAAAATCTTCAACCTTTCCAAATGAATGATTATTATTTTATAAATATGTTGCTCAGCCATGTAAGATACTGCGACCATTGCACTGCATGGAAAGAGTTAAATCCAGAGGAGGAAACAGCAGCAAACATCACAGACTTTTGCACTTTTTCAGACTTTTTTCAAACACAAACTGTTTGTTGTGATCTGGATACTTATGCTTATTTAGGAGTAGGCACCACTTCCATGTGTGTGTGTAAAACAGACAGAAAAAGTAAAAAAAAAAACTAAAAAAAAACAGTGGTCGCACAAGAAAGTGACTCAGCAAAATTTATCTGCACATCTTCGTGAAATATTTGTAGGGCTGTCGTCGACCAAAGAAATTCTTTGTCACTCCGATTGTTTTGACTAATCGATAAGTTGATTTACAATTCTACAGTTTCATTTAGCAGACGCTTTTGTCCAAAGCGACGTACATCTGAGAGTACATAGAACACAAGCAAGGATCTAGACAGCAGGGAACAATGTGAGTAAGTGCCAACAACAGCTTCAAGTCTGATCGGACACAGGTGCTGATGTTGCGACCTAGAAATATTTTATAATTTACATTTTATTGACCTAGAATAGATTTAAGTTATCTAAGAAGAAATATACACTACACTACACTATTATCTGATTTATGTTATTATCACGAGGTCAAAGTTCAGAGTGATGTGATGTCATCAGTCAGCGCAATGTTATTATCGAAAAGGTCAAAGTTCAGGTTGTGATGATGTCACCAGTCAGCGCAGTAGCGACTAGAAAACGTGCTTGTTGTTTACGTTTTGTGTGCGAGCGGTTCTGATTGCTTCGTGTAAAAGATAACTTCAACAGAACTGGGAAGAATAAAATGTCTCTTTAAGGGTGCAACACTGACAGGCAATGCACAGGCTGCATCGACAGATCTGTGAAACTGAGTTCCTCCACAAAGAATCACACAAAATCACCACTTAAAATCTTGTGTTTACCAGAGATGTGCTCATAAGTTTCTTAAAAATAAGTCTTTCGGCATGAAAACAGCATAAAAAACAACTAAATATTTGCTTTGAAAACTGAGAAATCACATCATCAATTTATCAAAGAGCAACAACGAATCTACTTGACACAAGAATTCAAAGTGAATTCACAGTGAGCAGCTGAACTGACAACATCTGACTATATAGCATCTGCTGCTGTGTGTGTGTGTGTGTGTGTGTGTGTGTGTGTGTGTGTGTGTGTGTGTGTGTCTGTGTGCAGGTACTACGGGCTCTCTGTGTGGTTCCCGGACGTCATCAAGCACCTTCAGGCCGACGAGTACGCCTCCAGAGTGAAGATCCACAACAACGAACGCATCGAAGACTTCACCTTCAACTTCACCCTGGAGAACCAGATCCACAGAAACGGACTCTTTCTAAATGACAGGTAATAAAAAAAAAACTGACTTCTGTTTGGATTTAAATAGAAAAAGACATGAAAGCAGCTGCGATGTAAGAACCAGTGATCCCAACCTGTGAGCCTCCCTCGACACCGTGTTGTGGTTAGAAGCCTCTCGTCCCGTGGTGGGATAGCAGTACTATTCGTCATTCCCGCAAACAACACGCCGCTGTCGGTAATATTAATCCTGCCTCCTTTATCTCCTCCACCACCAGGAAATTAAAACCCTTATCTCTCTCTCTCTCTCTCTCTCTCTCTCTCTCTCTCTCTCTCTCTCTCTCTCTCTCCCACACACTCACATCTTGTCCTGCTCCTCCTGGTCCTCCCTCACACAAAGGCCAGAGACAAGATGCTATTTCTGTTTTTTTTCCGTCCTCACTGGAGACCGTTTATTAAGAGATTGAATCAAGACCAATACCGTGATACTGTGCAGCATGCAGCAGATCACATAGATCAATTACAGACTCATAGTACTGTAGACGTGCTAAAGGATGGACATGCTGGTGGTCCTTTGTTAAAGCTAGAGGGCGGTAATCTTGAGAAACTTGCAAGAGGTTACTAGATTTTAAAATCCCAGCCCAGTGTTGTGAAGTCTTTCCAATGCCGAGCCGGCAACACTGACAGTCCGTCGCTTCAGGCCTCGCTCCAAAGCCACTCCCCCATTATTATCAATATGAACATAAACATATCATTGTGAACATAAACAACGAACATGCAGAGTTGGTGCAGGTAGGTAGCCCGTCCAATCATTACATTAAGGCCGAATTAAATGATAAAACGGGTTTATTACAGTCCTGTGACAGCCACAGATACCGATTTTTTTCTTTGTTTTTGTCAGAGCATTTGATTTATTGATCGCTGTCGGGTGTACCAACCCTACCTTTAAGTAGCGGTGGAAGAAGTACTCATGTTTTCTACTTGTGTAGCAAGTAAAAGTAGCAATATTTCATTATATATATACTGTATTGACAAGTAAAAGTCCTGTATTTAAAGATTTACTTGTAAAAGTACTAGCAGCAAAATATACTTTAAGTATCAAAAGTGAAAGTACTCGTTATGAATTGACCCTTTCAGGTTGTTACAGTATACTGTGTTATATTAAAGTATTCATGACATGTAAGAAATAGTTTAAAGTCACAGCTGGTTGAGTAAAATCTTAAATTATCAGATAAAATTAGAGAAACATGCAACATTTTCCTCTTAAATGTACGGGATTACAAATATAATATATAAGTACAATACAAGAGAAAAAAGGTACCTTGAATTTGTTCTATAGCACAGTATTTCTGTATTCGATCCGTAAAGGGGATTTCCATTGATTTCACACATTAATGTCTGTTTACAGGTGTTGGGGACGAGGCCACTACTGTATATGTGAAAAAAAAAATGTTATAAAACCTTTTGTGTCTCCAAATGGAGCTACATGAAATCAAATTAAATTGCCTCAAGTGATGTCACTTGATCCGCTGCTCATCTCTGATCTGTTAGCGGTCGAGTTGCATTGTGGGTAATGTAGGCGCCAGTTTTTGACAAGGAAGAAGAATGATGGTTCTGATGCATTGATTTTGATCCTTTTTTATTTTAAACTATCCATTTAGCATTTAATAATAAGAAGTAATTCAGTATGAACACCTTTGCTGTCAGAAATATGTTTCCAATCCCTGTCACTCCTGCTTTAATGGTTCATTCTTATCATCCTTTTTACATAGTATATTAACGTCCTCCTCTCTTCTTCTCCTCTCAGGTTCATCAGTATGAAGTTCAAGGCGGTCACATTCATCGACTCGTCTTTCATCAACTGCTACTTCGAAGACGTCACCTCCATAGTCTCCTTCTTCAAAAACTGCACCTTTGTCGACTCCTTCTTTTACAACACGGGTGAGTCTCCACCCGCAGAGCTTCAGCCACATTCAGAGCACACAGTTCCTCCCCCAGAAAATCCTATTATACTGTAGCTGGCTTACACATAAGTCTCACTCAGTCGCTCTCTGTCTCTTTCTGACAGTTCATTTTGGGTCTAACGTCCAAGCTTTCTGGGGAAGAAAGCATTTATGGCTTTGCTTTATTATGCCACTAAATTACTGCTTAACCTCTCTGCCCCGGCACAGATTGCCTTTCTGAACTCAGGCGACTGTAGTTAACAAAGAAACTGAGCCGGGCTCGGCTGCACAGCGCTGAAAATGACAATTTCGAACCACACAAACACTCCTGGAGGGATGCTTTATATTGTATATGGTGTTTTATATCCTTGCAAAGCTGAATTTGACCTTCTAAATGTGAGCTTTGTCCTATTCACTTCATCACAGTGTGTTTTGTTTTCATATATTGGAACCGAGGCGTCTGCAGAAGCATATGAAACATCAAATACCTTTAATATATCCAGGCTATGTTATAAAAGTGCAACCCAATCATTTTGGCGCTGACAGAAACACAAGCAGGAATAAAAGGGAGCGCAGGGCAGACGTTTGAAATGTTGTGAGAGGATGTGGAGCTGAATCAGACCTTGTGGGAGCGCAGGGTGGAAAAATAGTTCCCTCCAGCATTCAGGAAAAACGCTGAACGTGGAAACAGTAAGGGCACGTCAGGTTGCTGGTGAAGCCCCATGGGAAATGAAGTCTCTTTGCCCCCAGCAATGAGTCTCTAGAGAGCGGAGGATAAAGAGAAACGAGGGGAGACAGGATGAGGGAGGGAGGGAGGGAGGAAGGAGTGCGTCATGAAGAGCAGAGGTGAGAGCTGGGAGTGTTTTTCTTTCTGCTGCAGCTGCTGAAGTTTATTAATAAACCTTTTCTATTTAGAGAGAGAGCCGACAGACGTTTAAACATACAGAAGAGTTAGTATATGCTGTTAGTATTCTATGCATACGGTTGATGAGTTTATGAATCAAATACAATAATGCATTAAACCAGAAAGCCACATTGAGATTAAAGGAACAGTTTGACATTTTGGGATTTTCTTGCAGACAGTTAGATAGGACAATAGAAAACTAGACAATAGTATTTTTAAGATGGAATAATAACTAGACTGCACGTTTTCTGTGTGTCAATTAGCTTGTGGTTATTTATTTAAATTAAAATTAAAATGTATGCACCATGTGAGCACAACACAAGATGAAATAATAGAGACAGAGCCCCTGAAAGCTGTTGCAAATACATCAGCTAAAGGCCTGTGTCCAGAGCTCATAGCATTTGTTTCTGAACGCCAGCATCTTCTTTCAGTTGTTTCCAATGAGGAGAGAACGTGTGCGGCAACCTAAAGAAAAAGCGCTGCATCCAGCATCTTCTTTCTGAGCGCTTCGCCTTTTTTGTGTGGCTGCTCCTGGTGCTTCAAGTTGAAAATCTCTGAACTAAACTTTCAGAAAAGCTTTTCAGTCAAGCTGCTCCATCTAACAGTAGCTGTTGGATGAGGCGATGATATTCACCGTATTGTTGTTTTTGACGATTCATGACTTGCATCCACATCCTCCTCCTCGCTATAACGTTACGGCTGTCAGATTGAGCGGTGACAAGCTCATCCATACAAATTATGAGGGCAAGCATCCTCTGGTTGGTGCTCATGGTAGTAGCCCAAATAGATAATACAAAGCAAAGTGGTGATGCTAGTCTATCATGCAGCAGTGGTTAGAGTGGTGATATGTGATATGTATCATAGAAACACTTGGAGCGCTTTTTCGACGGACGAAGAACCTTCATAATGCAGGAGCTGACCTAGTTGATATTGTTCTTTAGTGATGAATTAATTAAATTACCAAAACCGTTTGACCTGCAGTGAACCCAGGACCTCTTGGAGTTAAGGGCCCCCGGGGTAATTGCCTGCTATATCTGCTTAGTTATCCAACCTGGCACCTCAAAAACAACCTAAGAGGAGTCTGAAACCATCAATAGAAATGAATAAAACACCAACAGAAACAATAATTAATGAGATTAACACATCCAGATTTTAAAATAGCAGCATTTAGATTCTGTGGCGATGATTTAAACCCACAGAAAGAGAGCCGTTTTGTGATAAATGTGTCTACAGAAGGTGCCGGGCTGATTTAAAAACTTACCCTAATGCATTATTTAAACACAGTGTGAAAACTGAACGCTCGTCTCTCACGTTTACAGATATCGACGACACCAAACTAACGAACTCCAGAGTGATCAACAGCTCCTTCCACCACAACAAGACGGGCTGTCAGATGACGTTCGACGATGATTACAGCGCCTACTGGGTCTACTTCGTCAACTTCCTGGGAACGCTGGCTGTGCTGCCCGGAAACATCGTGTCTGCCCTCCTCATGGACAAAATAGGACGTCTTAGCATGTTAGGTACGGCGTAACATCCTCAGCCTTTTCTCCTGCTGATGTTAGTGTATCTGTAGTGACCTGATTACTTTATAAAAGCCGTGTGGTGTTGTGTCCTGCAGGAGGCTCCATGGTGCTGTCAGGCATCAGCTGCTTCTTCCTTTGGTTCGGCACCAGCGAGTCCATGATGATCTTC
>CAKALG010042881.1:0-11822 GCA_916700815.1 Helicolenus hilgendorfi
CCATGAAAAGGGCCGACAGGGATGCACAACGGCGCAGAGGAAACACGGCTTTTAACCAGGACTGCTGATGCTGCTAAACATGGAGGGTCTTCTCCTTTAGCGGGATTAAACACTGATGTGTCCGGACAGTGAGTTAGTAGAAAGCAGAAGATTCTTCTACTTTTGTTTGTGTGTTTTTTAACCTTTGATACAAACAACACACATCTGCAATGATGCGGGCTGAGAGCTGGAGACGAGCTGCTGCTGTTGTGCTGTGTTTAGGATACCTTGTCTCCAGAGCTGTCGCCAAAACATCACCAGAGGACTCAGCCACAGAAGGTAAAGGTGCTTTAAACATGTTTGTGTGCTTAAAAACCAGCTAGTTATCCGGCTATTGTTGGTGCTAATGGTGCTGCTAGCCAGCTCAGAGTCAGGATGCTGATGGGACCTGAACTCTGCTAGCATTAGCAAGATAGCAGAAATAGGGGGAGAAAGAGCAGCAAAACTTCTCTGTAATGTTTGTTATCCCGCTGGTTTTATGTCCTTGTGTTTAAAAAACACCATGTTTCAATGTGGTGTAGTCATATCTGCAGTAAAATGCTTAATAGTGACTGAAATCATGTCCTCATAATGCAGCAGAGGAGTTCAGCTGCTGTGATTTGTCATTTTCAGAAAGCACTTTCTCTCTCTGTGAGGGTCTATCTGGGAAGTATTGGACCATAATGTGTACCTCTTCTAGTCTAAAGGACTTGCACTGTTTAAACATTACATTTTGTGGAAGGAGTTTTCTGTTTTTGCTGTTTCTGTGTGTTGTTTTTAACCAGATTGTCCCTGGTTCAAGTCAGTGATTGCAACCATCCACCTTGTGAATATTGGACAATCACAATTTCCCACAGCCCAAGTTGACATTTTCAGAGTGCTTGTTTTGTCCCCTAAACCTAAAACCCAAAGATAGTCAGCTAACTATCATTAAGAAAACAAAAAATACTTTATAGTGACAGATAACATGTCCTCACATTGTGCAGAATAATGCAGCAGAGGAATCCAGCTGCTGTGATTTGTCATTTTTAGCAAGCACTTTCTCTCTGTGTGAGTGTCTATCTGGGAAGTATTGGACCATAATGTGTACCTCTCTAGTCTAAAGGACTTGCACTGTTTAAACTTTACATTTTGTGGGAGGACTTTTCTGTTTTTGTTGTTTCTGTGTGTTGTTTTTAACCAGAAAGTCCCTGTTTCAAGTCAGTGACTGCAACCATCCACCTTGTTCAGGTGTCAAACAGCAAGTACATGTTATACAAACAAAATTTATGCTTGGCCTTTTGTGCTAGAGCTGCAACTAATGATTTGATCAATCAAGTGATCAGGAATAGTTGACAATCACAATTTCCCACAGTCCAAGTTGACATATTCAGAGTGCTTGTTTTGTCCAACTAACAGTCCTAAACCTAAAACCCAAAGATAGTCAGCTAACTATCATTAAGAAAACCATTTTTTTTTTAACATTTAGGAAGTGGGAATCAGCAATACTGATAAGTGATTCATTGTTTAAGTTATTTTTTTAGCACCAAATCTCTGGTTCTTGCTTTTCCAATGTGAGAATTTGATAGAAAACGTTTGAGTATTTCCTGACATTTTATAGACACATCTATTAAAGCAGCAGTGAGAAGAAATGGAGCAAATAACATTAAAAAAAGTTGTTTTTTATAAAACGGTCACTATATCCTGGCAGCTGAGCTGGAGCCTGCCGTCTCTGAGCAGCTGTCAATCACTCGCAAACTCCAATCAAACGGTCAAACTAGGCAGCGCTGATTAAATATGAATTAATATTCTGTTACTGTAATGCCTATTACTGGCCTCAAATGTTTTCAGAAACATCTTGTAGTGTACTGTTTAGCTGTAACATGAGAAAGTTTGTGACCCGGCCGCCATGTTGAGATCAGTTGAGGAAATACCAAGCACCGCCCACCAGCCGGAACAAAGTATCTCATTTTACAGCTAAACAGTACACTACAAGATGATTCTGAAAACATTTGAGGCGAGAAATAGGCATTAAAATAACAGAATATTGATTCATATTTGATCAGCGCTGCCTTGTTTGACCGTTTGATCGGAGTTTGCGAGTGATTTACAGCTGCCTCCGTTGAATGAACAGCTAATAGGAACGCTCTCTGAAATGACCTGTGATTGGCCAATGTCTCCCGTCACAGAATAGATTTTTTAAAGCCTGAAAACAGAGCCATGAGGAGGTGCAGAAGTCTAGTTTTCTCTCAGAACACTTGAATTACAATATGCTGAAAGGTTATTATGGAATTTTTGCACAATGATGCCAAAAATATTCTACCTACTGCAGGTTTAATCGAGAAAAGAATAGTCAGATTAATTGATACTGAAAATAATCAGCACAACAAAGTCATATATGTACCAAGCATCCCCAGTGTTTTGAGACCCCAAAAAAGCCACAAATAAAAGTAGACACAGGAAGAGAAGATGTTGCAATAAAGAAGGAAATACAAAATTGTACTTGATGGAATGAAATTAGCTGGTAAAGTTTCTAGTGTCTGCAGATATCAGTGTATTTCAGAGGGTATCCTCTCACTTACAGCTGCAGACACATTCAAAGTTTGAAATCCAGCATGAATCACATTAATCTGTTGGCATCTCATTCAGCCACTAACTTCAAAGCTGACCTGTCATAGCAACTACTAAAGTGGAGCCACATCTGTTTTATCCATCACTGTTATATTACACAAGTTGTCTGTGTTCGCTTACATTTTTGGCTGGCCTACATTTGGTCCTCTCACTACAACTGTGTTTACTTTACAGTACAAGTATGAATGTAAACATACAGTAACTAATGCTGTAAATCATTCACGGTAAAAAAAAACCCAACACTGGGCACAGATTTTCCTCAGATTTGTCGAGTTAGTTTCTGATATTTTATATTTATTCAGGAGTTTTTGAAGCAGTTCTGCTTTAAGGCTTGTCTTCAGGCATTTTCTGCACCATGAAAATTGGTTAAATTCACAACAACAAGCTCTGGTAGAGAACAAGGTATAGTCTGTCCCGTCCTCTCTCTGCCCTCTGTTTTCCCTTTCTTTCTTACTCTCTTCCTTGTGTTCACTTTGCCTCAGATTGACCTTCGGTTGTCCCGGGGGGTTATGTTCAGGTCGATACCGAGGACTTCTCCTGCTCTGTCCAGCAGACAACATGGATGAGTGGAGCCAGACAGACAATCTACCCTCAGATATAGATCTCACTCACATTACGGCTGCCCATAATAGGCATGGCATGGCATTGCATCTCCAGCAGACAAACATTCGCTGAAGCTGGACAAGGGCTGCCAGGAAGCAGACCAATCCAATCATATTGTCACCAGCTAGCCAAGCTTGACTTTAATCACAAGTCGCTGGTGTGAGTGCTAACAGCAGATCCAATTGGGGAAGATACATCAGGTCATGAGAAAGCGTAGTGTTTAGGGAGGATGTCAACAACCTCCTGAGCCAAAGAGCAGAATCAGTAATGGTGCATAGTACAGTATGGAGATGGGAATGTTTACCATAGTAAGATGAAGAGAGGCCATTAGCTCTCCAGCCTGAGACATGATAATGTAACCTATCTGCTGTGTCCCCTGCTGAGTTAATGGGACTGACTGCCGCTATCTAATCTCATTTTTAATCCAGATGAGGGAAATTAGCATGCTAGACACCTATTGAAAGCTCTTTTCTTTATTTATTACGGCAGAACTTTAATTCAACAGAGAGGAGTGTGTGTGTATGCTTTTATTTTCCTGCTTTTCCACGACATGTTGCATGTTGTGACATGTTTTGCCATTCTTCCCTTTGTCCCTGTTGATGATTCATACTTAATCGCGTTGACCTTTTCTTCATTGACCATTTTGTTGCCATAACATTTTTGAACGGCCTATTTTCTTTTCTTCTTTTTTAGCAAGTTCACCACACCGAGAATCAGATGTTTGTTATTTATCTAAATGGTAAAACAAATAGCTTCAGTCCTTGTGTTTTTCTTTTTTCGCTGTGGTTGAACAAGTTCTTACATGCAGAAACACAAACGACAGTTTGTTGGAGCTTGAAGATAAAGTGACATGCATTGGTGTAGTTTCCATAGACTTGAATCCTTAACTACATTGCCTTCTTTTTATTGTATATGTATGATAAAATACTTATTTTACCATACATTACTTTGTTACAACTTGCTAGGACTGCCCTCGCTTGGATTAGTCAACTAATCGGTCGTTTTGGTCTTAGTCTCCTCTCATACTCAACCATGTGCCCAGCTGAGATGGTGAAAACTAAGTTTGCTGTTTCCGTCGTCTCACACTCCTTAACACATTACTGTTGGTTTGATGAAGATTTTATCTTTTCTAACCAAACCAGTTCCACATTGTTGAGTATATTCTCCAGTTGCCATTAAATCATTGCATAATAAGAAGAGGGTGTATGGAGATGAAGTAATTCAAATAGGGCTGACCTCGACTAAAGAAATTTTTAGTCGATTTGCGCTTGATTTCGTCGACTAATTGATTAGTTTACTTAATCAACAGATCTGTAAAACTGAGTTTCTCCACAAAGAATCACACGAAAGCTTGTGCTTACCAGAGATGTGCTCATAAGTTTTATTGGAAATAAGCCGTTCAGCATGAAAAAAGCATAAAAAACGACTAATGGACTAAATAAATCTTAGTCGATTAAGACCAAAACCACTGATTAGTCGACAAATCTACTAAGAGGGGGCAGCTCTACATTAAAACGGAGCCAGTCAACCCTCAAACAGTGGAATACGGTCTACAAAACATGTTGGAAATATGGCACTTTATGTTTGTTTCACGTGAAACATGATTAGAATTGAGGAAGGTTACAGTCTCCTCATTGCTTCACACAGATCTGATTTTTTCATCAGCCAATTTTTAGTCTATTCAGCAGAAGCTTGAGTAACATTTAAGTCACATACTAAGTTTGTTTCAATTGCACATTGTTTCAAGTCACTGATTCTAATGAGCTGCATATGTGTTATACTGGATGTTGTGTACAAGCAAGCTCTGCACTCAGCCTCGTGTGCAGAAAGCATCTGCTTCCCCCCTCCTCTGTTTGGAAGAACACCAAACCCCCTCACACACCCAATGGATGCCAGCCATACCATGCATTTCCAGTTTATCACACCTCACTTTTATGGTGCAGAAATGCTTCGCCTCCCTGTAGCTTCTGATTAATGCACCAAACGTGCATTGATTCAAGCTGTATTGGGCTGAAAAACCATACACACTCGTACTGTTTTCCCCCGTTTTCTCCTCTTGGGTTCATCTCTTTCTACTCGTATTCAAATACACTCAACCACCCTGCTGCTTTGGCTGCTGCTGCCTGGATTAATTGGTCTGAGATCGCAGCGTTGGTCCAGCAAAACTCTGTTTGATGTCTTTATCCTCCATATGGTACTCAATACACTCAGATAAGGTGTCAATGCAGTGAGGGGAAGTTATAAAGGTGCTGGTTTAGCTGCAGAATCAAGGTCTTGAGTCAATCTTCAGGCCAAACATCATCTTCTCTCCTGTGCATTGGAGCAGAGAGGAGACTCCTAGCTTGTTTAACCATGATGTCACCACAGTAGTGATTTATTGGATGAGGACTGGGAGGGGGACTGTTGCATTTGTCAATCTGGAGTCTCCCAGGGGAGTTCTTTTTAAAGTGAGCACAGCTGGTACCCTTAACAACATATTACTGGGAGTGGGACAGGAAGTGAGGTCATGATCTCTCCAACACACATGCACCAAATCTTAATGCAGTGGGGAGTTTATGTCTGATGTCTTTTTTTTGTTTTCCAGTCCTCTAGCTGTGACAGTGAAAGCGTAATAACGGGGAGGAATGAAGTGAAGGGTCAGAAAGCAGCCACAGAGCAGATCTTCACACCAGACCTCTCAGGGTAATGATGTGTATGCTCTGAAATTGACACGTTGCTCTGCCAAACCTCCTAACTTCCACCCATGCTAAGTATATCATTTGGTGCAGCGCTCTGTTTTTAGGTGCTGCACTCGGGCTGAACTCTCACCAGATTTGTCAGAGCGGTTCCTCGCTAACCGCAAGATCCCCGAGTGGGGGGAGGGGGATCAGTCTAGTCAGTGGTATGTATGTATAGTGTTAGCGTGTGTGCCACAGAGGGTGGGGTTACAAGAAAGAGTTACGATGAAATTCAGTTGCAGTGAGTATGGGGGAGGTGGGCATGTTTAGGTGAAGGGAGAAACCCTTTCAGCCTTAATTGAAAGGTCACCGTGGGTCAACCGGCAGCCAATGATCAAACTGGGTTCAGTAGTTGTGTGTGCACAGACAGAGAGAGAGAGAGATTATGGGTTTGTGTGGAAGGTAAATTATAGTGTTATTGTACCAAGTTTGTTTTTATCATACCTTTGGGATATAAAGCTGAAATTGACTTTTTGTTTGTTTTTCAGCTTGTAATATTATGAACGTCACAGTGTTTGACCTGCAGAGGAGTAAAAGGATGTGTGTGCATACCTTGTTTGGCAGTGGTGGAAAGTAACCAAGTACATTTACTCAAGTACTGACAATATTGTACTTTTTACTCCACATTTTTTTGATAACTTTAGTTACTAGTTACATTGCCGATTCAGATTCATAATAGAACATATAATCAATGTATGAATTATTTTGTATTATTATAGGTTAAGACTTATTGTTTGAAATTCACAAGCTACCCAACAGTATATAAAGTAATTAAAATGAGCCCCACTTTTATCAGCTGCAACATTAAAGCGATGAACACATGAATGCATCACTAATTATAATCCACTTCAGTAATGTCATTTATATGATTCTGAAATGAAGTACTTTTGGTACTACTTTTTTTAACAATATTTTTATTTTGCTTTAAAACACAAACAGACAAAACCAACAATACAACAACATACAGTGGCCACAAGAACTAATCATCCGACTTAGATCCCTGACACATAGTATACATGGCACATAATATACTCAAAGAGATGATTGTACACAATCACATTAATATGTAGTGGGAAAATGTCATCACATCTACAGTATGTATGTTCAGTATGTGTATAAGGATAAGGAGGTGATGCAACAACAAAACATTTAAAGAAAAATAAGAAAACAAATTCACCCATTTTACATTTAAATCTGTATGTTAGATATTCCATTATTTAATTAGCTCAAATATCAGTTTATGCCCCCCCACAATTGTTGATGTATCCTCCATCCATCTAAGCAATATATTTTTCCGGGCAGCAGATGTTAGGATACTGAACAGCCTTCTTTGATGAAAGCCTTTAATATGAGGACTGGGTAAACCGAGAAGCAACACCTGAGGTTCAATGTCAAGGTGGACATTAAAAACCAAGTTAAGTTTACTTACTTTTGGTACTTGAAGTACATTTTGATGCTTTACTACTTTTGTATTTTTACTTGTAATCTGCAGATAATTTTCTCGATTAATCGATCGATCATATTGTCTGTGAAATTAAATCAGTCTGAGACAGGATGTGAAGATTTTATTAGACCCATCTTGCACAGTGTCACATGCAGTGAACTGTTGTTTTCCTACAGTCTATCGGCGCCTTTAGTTCGAGTGTTCATCAATCAACAGGCCGTCTGTATAAATTCTTTTATTCCTCCTCACCATTACAGAAGGTGTTTATATATACAGTTGTTTTTCCCCTCTGGTCCAAGGCTTCTTTGAGAGAGGGAAACGGTCCATTGTTTTAGAGGGGAAGTGCCGTTGGCAAGAGTCCAGGAAATGGTCAGACGGCTGTCTCTTTGTGATTGGCCGGGACGCGGAACGCCGTCTCCGTGGATAGGAGGCAAAGGGCCTGGCACTGAAACAAACCCAGTTAAAGAGATGACTGTAGACGGCAGTAATTATAACACCGGTGTGTTTTATGTCTGTATATCCCTCCTCTCTGCAGTCCCTTCACACCAACACTCAGATATCCACGGCTCAGTAAACACTCCGTTCTGTTCACAGAGGTGACTCTGAAGGTCCACCTGAGCGATGCCAGCACTCACCAGCCTTTGGGCGGAGCCACCATACAGCTCTTTGCCAACCACACTTCTGTAACCACAGAAACCTCATCACCGGATGGCAACACCTACCTGCGCTTTCCCTACCGCCTTGGGACACCGTTGGTCGTCACCGCAACCAAACAGGGATATGTGCCAAACTCTGTGCCCTGGAGTCCCTCTAGATTACCTGGTAGGTGTGTGTGTTTGCTAGTGTGTGTGTGTGTGAAAGAGATATTTTAGGACAAATGCAGGAGGGATATTATTATATAGATTTATATTCAGAGTGTCGGCTTGCAGGTTATTGATTTCCATGTGTGCAGCCAGTTTAATGTGTGTATGTTAGTGCAGAATAGAAATAGTGTGAGTTTGTGCCAGGTGTGAGAGCTAATGATGAGTGGAGTGCTCCATTACTAATTTATTACAATAGATGCCAAAACCCAGCAAGGGGTCTGCTTAAGCTTCCCTTTCACCAACACACACACACTTAGACACAAAATACCTCCTCCCAAGAGGCAGCAGTACAGTGTGTGTGTGTGTGTGTGTGTGTGTGTGTGTGTGTGTGTGTGTGTATGTATGCGTGCGTGTGTACGAGTGTGTTATTGTGTGTTATTATGAGCCAACGGAACGGCGGCCAATTGGATTATCACGCTTACCAGCTCTGAACAATGGAGGAGTGAAAGGAAGGAAGGAAGAGGAAAGAAGTGCAGTTTGCTGGGTCAGACTTGTGTCCTGCACAGCAGACAGGATGAAAGCAAGACTATTAAAAATGTATAAAGATGGTTTAATGACTTGTTATGTCTGATAGCGATCAGTAAAGTGGCCAGGTAGATTGCTGCAGTTTGTTTCTTATCTGATTGTGGATTCATTCCGTCCGTTAATGTAGTATTTATTTATTTATTTATTTGTGGTATTTATTTGTGTTCCAGTATTTTCCTCCATCAGCCTGGACCTGCTACCAGAAAGAGCTGCTACTCTGACGGTGTATGAAGATGTTGTGGAGATTGTTTCAGGCTTACAAGGTAAACGCAGTGTGTGTGAGGATACTTTTTTTTGCCCGTGTGTGTATTTACATTATTGTTTTTAAAGGTGCTCTATACTATATTCAGAGCAATAATATAGCAACAAACAACAATTTGCTATGTAAAGATATAGAAGAGTAATGTCTACCTGAGCAGAGATTGAAGTCACTCTCCCTCTGTGTGTGTTGTAATCCAAGCTTCTCCGTGCTTTGTTGACATAGCCGGGCCGACCACGTATGCTTTATTAGTGAATGTTCGTGCATGTGAGCGTGCCCGACCGGCTAGCACTGCTCTCATACGGTGGTTACGACTGTAATGGTGTCCTGACCACCGCCGCCATTGCAGAAGTGTAGCACCCACCCTCCAGGTTGACACTGTTCGCTCTTAAGCACTGTTACTGTTGTTTTCACTGTTAATGTTGTTTTCACTGTTAGTTGCGAGCTGCCAGCTCAGCCGTGGCCATGTTGAGAGCTGTGCAGAGGCAGAAGAAATGCTCCCAATCGCGTATTTACCGTTTGTAAAACAAATTCACCACATGGTCCATTAGTAGCTGTTCTGGAGCTTTCGATCATTTCACACGGCTCTTCCTCTACAGAAGAAGTTGAGCTTGAACTCCTCAAATATTAAGCCAACACTGACGAGAAGTCTTTTAAAATGCTCCGAAATAATTGGCTTTTTAACATCTACAATTCCATGGCAGCTGGGCACACTCCTCCATCTGCTGAGGAAGGTCGTGTGATGCGATCGAAAGCTCCAGAACAGCCACTAAAGGACTGTGTGGTGAGGTTGTTTTGCCAACTGCTTTTTAAGATCAAGAATGAAGTTCAATCTCAATTTTTCCACGCATCTAAAAGCTGTTGTTTTCACCTGCAAGAAGACATTGATCACTGTAGGTGACAGTAAACTAGGTTTTCTACACAGCTAAGTATATTCTTTAGGTAAAAGACAGTGAAGAGAAAAATACTCCATTGTATTATATTACGTATTGTATACACAATTGAGCTGCTGAATACAGACCCTCTCAAAGTCTGTTTGCAAGAAATATAAATTGTGAAACTAGAGTTTTGGTGCTGAAAAGGGTTTTCTTTAAATCTGATTTCTACCCATGTACTTGTATTATTGATTTTTCTGATTCTTTCACCCATTTTTAAAAAAGACAATAAACACTGATAAATTAACATATGTTTTTAATAAACACTGTAAATAGTTAGCACTACCTATATATTAAATGACCTGCTGTTGAGTAAACATCCACCCTCCTCCGCCCACACATATAAATGATGAGTCTGTCTTTGTTAGTCAGCCTCTTTGTTAAGGTGTGTGTATTATATTAGATAAGGCTTTCTCACTCAGGCAGAATCAATATGGCCTCTTTGTTCGTTGGGTCTTTTGTGTGACTGTGACCGACAAGGGAGTAATTTAACGTGTCAGCTGTGTTGTCTGACTAAAATAAACTTCACAGACACATAAATATGCAGACACCATTAACATGTAAACCTCTCGAGTACACACTGTCCACAGCACGTGCCTGAGTGTAGTGTAGTTCTGCCCTCTGTCCGACACACTGTTTGTCACGATGTTGTGAACTTGGGCGCCCAGAGGAGTGATAAACCTTGGCATGTGGCACGAGGAAAGAGAATAAAAGAGGGGGAAGAGGAGGAGGAGGATGATACAGTATGTGCTGGAAAGTGGGGTTGTGGGTGGAGCAGTTGGAGAGAATAGGGGAGAAAGGGGGATGGGCAGAGCAGTGTCCAACAGGAGGAGGAACAGATGAGGTGAGAGGAAAGTGGAGGGAAAAAAAGACAAGAAGAGTTGAGGAAGGGAACACACAAAGAACAGAAACAGGGTCATTTCCTTTCACAAAAACAGAGCCACAGAAGGGAAATAACATTCGCACCTGTACTTCAAGAACAAGCCTTCGACAGAAAGTTAAAAGATGCACATACTGCAGAGCCAAAGCTCATGTTGAGTACAACTAGAAACACAGTGAACACTCATATACAGCTGGATGTGTGTCTCACTGCTCAGGAATGTGAACTCGGTACAGTCGGACCACAATGACATCACCTTGCTGAGTTCAGCTACATGCAGCTTTCACTGTTTATTCCTCTTCATGTATAATTTGTTAATGGCAAGCAGAGATTGGATGGGAGGCAGCGATGGGGAGAAATGAAAAGGCAACTATTAATTGCACAGAAAAATATCAGAAAGAAGCATCACCCTGGCCGAGAGGAAAAAGTGGAGCAAGGCATTGTCTCTACTGTATTGATCCGGAGTTGCCTCCATTAAGCCTAATTTGATGGCTGAATTTATAAAAAGGCATTAGGCGAAAATGAGGAGTAGAAAATTGCCTTGTAAAACATCCTGAAACAACATCAGTGTGCAAGCTAGATGGTTGCTGTCGGGCAAAAAAACCTTCTGACTTCAATTTTTGTCAGATTTCTTCATTGATTTAATTCAGAAACTGAAGTAGAAACACTCACCAAAGTGTCATTGTTCTGTTTTATATATCTACAAAATGTTATTGTATAGTTTGCCTTACAACTGTTACATGTACATTTTAAGTTCTTATATACTGAAAAAATATAAACGTGCATACACACCTAGTCAGTTTACACTTTCACATTTAATACTTAAAGGTACTTATACGGAGCATTTATATTGCCTCCGCACAGCTCTCAACATGGCAACAACTGAGCCAGAGTTCACAGCCAATGGTGCTAACAGCGCTAACAACAAACAACAGCAACACTGCTGACAGAGGGAACAGTATTTACCT
>CAKALG010042883.1:0-11268 GCA_916700815.1 Helicolenus hilgendorfi
TGCAGTGTTATTGATGTCGTACTTCACCTGACGGAGGCAGCTGGAGGTGTGCGGGCGTGCGTGTGCTCGCTTGTGTCTTGGGTGGTCAGTGATGTGTTTTAAGTATTTAAAAAGCTGCCCCAGAAGACTTGTCTCAAACTCTCACTTTGGTCCAAATTGTAACTTTCTCACTGGTGTGTGTGTGAGTGTGTGTGTTTGCCTGAGGCAGTTTTATGTCTGCCAATCCGTCTGTCACCGGCAAAACTGCTTCCAGCAAGTTGAGATAAAACACACGGATGCTGATGCGCGGGTGATTTTTGAGATCTAAGCGAGAGCAGAGTCGACCTGAGTGTGAACAGGTATGATTAAATCATTTCAAAACGCCTTCTTTTAGGATAATTCCTGGACTTTAGAGCGTTCTACAAGCCGGGTGAATTTCAGGGTAACTCTTCCTGATAGTTGTGCAGACAGATGGCGGATGGTGAAAACGCAGGCAGCAGCAGAAAATATGTCCGTTTAATGACAAGTGCAAAGACAACTATCTGTGGGAATGGATTTCTTTCATGATAATTTCCCTCTCTCTTCCCCCCCCCTTGATGTTCGTGTACTTCTTTGGTTAAATAGTTAGTAGTTGGTTGCAGTTAAAGAGGCAGGTACATCTGGACAGCACTGTTTGATGTCCTCGTTAATACCCATGTTCTCCCATTTCCCCAAAGAGATCATTAAAGTTTCATCTTCTTACCGTAGTCATGCAGACACACAGATGGCAGCCGGTAGAGATTTAGCGCACAAAAGGAGGAACCCTTGATGCTTATCTCAACGGTGTTATGTACAATAGCATATTTCTTTTCAAGGATGTAGTGCATAAATGTGTCAACCATGTGTAGGTTTCAGTTTAAAGTGAATGAAGTATTTCCTGTGTACTGCAACTCACATTTTAATGTGCGATTTTTTTGTTGGTTTGAAGGTTTGTAGTTCTTGACAGCTGGAAGGTTATATCAAGAACATACACTTTTTGTTTACAATTAAAGCTGTTGACGGGATATCATGCGTCGGAATGTATGGTATTGTATGGAGGACAGAACCTGCCAAAATCAAAAATATCTGAATGAATAAATAAATGACTTGATAAATAAATGAATATTTCATTACATGTAGCAAAAATATTATTAAACATAAATTGATAAGCGGCAGCAGACACCGTTAGCTTGTTCGCTCACAAGCATATAGTCATGCACCCTGACCCCTTGATGACACATGTTGAGTCACAGTCCCCTCATTTACATAATGAGGCAGAAATGCATAAAGAAATGATGTTTGGAAAATAATACAGGAATAAATATGTTTGGGGAAATAAATATGGAATGAAATGCAAAGGGAAATCAAACATAAATAAATAAATACATACATACATACATTTAAAAATGAATATAAAATAAAAAATGCAAACATAAATAAGCAAATTACAAATAAATGTTAAAATAAATGAATAATTGAGAAATATAAGCAAAAATAAACAAATAGATTTAAAAATTAATAAAAATAAATACATGAATAAATAAATAAATAAATAAAAGGGAAAATTAAACAAGAGTAAATAAACAAGGGAATTAATACAAAGATAAATAAATAAAGAAGCAAATTAAAACAGAAAT
Organism: Helicolenus hilgendorfi; assembly: GCA_916700815.1. Lineage (NCBI taxonomy): Eukaryota > Metazoa > Chordata > Actinopteri > Perciformes > Sebastidae > Helicolenus > Helicolenus hilgendorfi. The sequence goes on from CAKALG010042883.1 coordinate 1,635, forward strand.
ATCAATTTATGTCACATTTTATCAGTTTATTAATGGCTATATTTATTTTTGATATTATTTTTGCTACATTTAATGACATATTCATTTATTTATATTTTTCATATATTTTTTTATTTTGGCAGTTTCCGTCCTCCATAGTATTGAAGGCAAGGCAAAAGATCCTGACAGAAGGGTTTCATTGCTGCATGAAAGGCCTTAAAGTGATACTTTGGCAATTTTTTGAATTGCACATCCATACATTTGGGGTACTTTCAAGAGTCGGGTTAAAGGTACAGTATACTATGCAGCATTGTTGGTTGGAGTTTGTAAACAGACCATTCAAAGTTTCCCTATCCTCCCTGGCTCAACATGCAAGGGAGAAAGAGAGAGACAGCAGCGGTGACGAGCTAGAGAATGAATAAAGAGAGGGGGCGGCGTTAGTGAGAACAAAGCATTGAATCCGAGTCTCACATTAGTTACGTTTTAAAGCACATATAAACTCTGCACACCTCCGTTAGGAAAATGCTGCATAGTATATCTTTAGGAAAAGAGCGGTCAAAATTGATAATGTTTTCTTTCAGTTTTAATATGTTTAAATTCAGTTCAAATAATGTGTCAGTTTATATACTACCAGTGACAACTGCGTCAACTGTGATGCTGGAAACTTGAATTTCCCTTGGGATCAATAAAGTTACTATCTATCTATCTATCTATCTATCTATCTATCTATCTATCTATCTATTAAAAAAGATCAATACATATCCTATGAACACAATATGATAATAAAGGAGGGAAATGCACAGTTTTGTTAAATATGGATCTATACTATAGATGACAGGAAGTAAATAAGTGACCAGAAGGCCAAGTCTGTTTTAATTTAAAAGGGGCGTTGTCCAGACATTGAAGATTCAATTTCTAACTCCAGTGGACAGTTGTGTGAGATTTTTGTTTTTCTAAACTGTTTAATGTCTCTTGAAGTAAACTGCTTGCTTGCATCAGATCCACTAGAGAACTGAGGGGCAGTACACAGTGTGTCACAAAGAGATGTTTGTCAGAGGGGTGTAATCTTGACCTGAGTGTGTGTTTACATGTGTTTGAACCTGTACTTCTCCCCCCTCTAGCTAGCCTTGTACGCAGCAGCGAGGAGTTGTAAGCAGCACCTCCAGAGCTGTTTATCTCTGATAGTCACAGTGGGCTCGTTCCTTTAATCTCATGTTCCAGGCGCGAGGACACCTCCGAGAGATCCCGCGTACACCGGGGCCTATACGGTGTAAGCTGTTTGAAGGTGCTGTGTGCACAGTGTGTGTTGTGTACGATATTAACCAGGTGTGTGTTTTATTTCCAGGTCACCCGTGTATCAGTGGAGAGCTGTGAGCAGTACAGCTCCTGTGGAGCCTGCCTGGGATCAGGGGACCCTCACTGTGGCTGGTGTGTGCTACATAACATGTAAGTGCATATACTCTTCTTTAAGTGGGTGTTCTGCAGTCAATTATAACGATACAGTGACGCATAGAATTGTGGAATTTTTATCAACTCCATTTGTATTAGTCATTTTTATGTTCATGGCAAACCAGTATTATGTAGATCTGCTTGGCATTACATTCTTGTATGTGTTTTAACACTGCAAATGCTACAATTTCCAGCCTCAAAAGGGTTGCGTTCAACTGCAACAAAAAATCCCCAAAAATCCCCAAAAGATGAAAATGCACATTTATTAAAGCTGCGAACATATAGATTTATTCAGATTTATTATTTTTTGTGTGTATAAGAAATGCACATGGTTTGACTCGTTTGACTGGTAATTCAGTCGGAGACGCTTTTGTCAATGAACTGACCATTTGTAGCAAATAACAGTTGTGCAATATAGATTTAGTGGGAAAGGTTCTGCCCTATGAGGGAGATCCCAAAGAATTAGAGATGCTACGAGGACTCTACTGAGAATCCAAACAAACACATACTTGTCATATATGGATGCTCGGTCAGGGCCGCTTGGCATCACTTAGGTTTAGGCAACAAACTACTTGGTTAGGGTTAGTAAAAGGTTGTGGTTTTGGGTTAAAATTAGTATTTATCACGTAGGCTACATAACCTGACGTGATGTAAGTTAAGTACTCTACAGAACGTACTTGCTTAAAATAAGTCAACGTTGAATTTTGGTTTCACACGGGACACGAACAGCGGCCTCCTGGGTGAAAGTGATGTGTTTTTTGACTCATCCATCCACCCCAACCTCTTCCCTAGACAGACTTTGTTCTCTTTATACCACATCCCCTGACTTACAGAGCAGTTGCTTTGCGCGTTTAATACTGACGCGGATGGGTTTACATTGGAGTTACTTGAAAGCCCGGGCATAGCGTTCAGTACACGCAGAGCATTGAAGTCAAACTTGCATTAGCTGATTACCATAAACTGCTCATTCATGCCTTATGCATCGCTAACAGAGGGCCGTTACAAAACGTTTGGTATTTGACGCCCTGGGAATTGGGATGTCGCGGTGAGGAAATTTTCACGCCGGTTAATAAACTTGTGACAACACGCACACCGGCTGCGACCGCTCCGTCCTCTGCCTGGTGATTGCCTCATTAACGTTATGAATCCCTTATAGCATTGTGTTTAAATCCAAAATATTGGCAAATAGGCACTTTTTGCTTTTCACTTTGACACCAAATCCTCCGCCATCATCTTGTCTGTCAACTGTCTCTCATCCTGTGTTTTTGAAATCTGAACCCTGCTACTCTGAACTCAGACACCGTAAGGTGCAGACTCTTTGACTTTCAGTTTGGGTGGGGGTGGGTTGGGGGGTTATCCATGTACACGTGTTAAAATGATTGAATGCTACCAGTCAGCTGATGAATGAGCCACCGATGGTGAAGCATGAATGAGCAGCTTGTGCCAATCAGCTAATGCAAGTTTGACTTCAATGCCCTGCGTGAACTGAACGCTATGCCCCGTTGGTTTCTCACTCTGCTTATCTAACGGGCTCCATTTGAACTGTTTGTTGTGTTATACTATGATAGACAGCCTTTATAAGAGCTCTAAACCTGGTTGAACCAAAGTTACATGTTGATTAATGCCACTCCTGGTTACATACAAGTACACACACATAGCCTATTGTTGTCAGGATACCAAACGTCACGATCTCCATCCCTCTCAAACACTCTCACTCTTTTACAGTGCTATTGAAAAACTTCTAACTATCATGTAGCCACTAAAACACGGTATTCCAGTTACTACTTATTTCCATGCATCCATACACCACTAATAAACAGAAAACTCTGCCTGAAACCCAGCATCCTGGAGTTGTTCAATTTATACTGTACATCACTAATTCAGTGCACTTCAAGCCACCTTGAATGTTAACTCTGTGAGGAAGGGGAACTTTTTCTCCCGAGCGAGAAGCAGCTGATGGAACCAATGCCACATTTTAACCTTGGTGCATGATTCTAAACAAAATGTATTTTACCTAAATAATCAGTAAACAAGATTAGTGCGGATTTAATACTAAACAGATATGAACTGAATATTATCTATGAGGTCTTTGAATGGAGATGTGACTGTAGTGTATCGTCCTCCTCTAGATGTTCGAGGAAGGATCGCTGTGAGCGAGCAGAGGAGCCTCAGCGTTTCACCACCAGGGTAGAGCAGTGCGTCCGACTCTCCGTCCAACCCGACACCATCTCCGTCACCATGTCAGAAGTGCAGGTACAGCGTGTTGGTGTATTGGTGTGTGATTGTGTGTGGGTCAGTTTGTGTATTGTTTAGTGGGGGAGAGAAAGATAAATGTGAAGCTTGCTCTTGAGTCATCACTGATGACAATATGTCCATCATTTTTAGTTTGAGCTTGAAAAGCATAATTTTCTCCTCAGTGGGGCAGTAGAAATCGTGTTTGTTGCATCATTAATAAAAGTATATTGATTTCCTTTCTCTGCTTCCCTTCCTTCTCCCAGTTGTCGCTTCAGACGCAGAACGTGCCCAGTCTTTCTGCCGGCGTGAACTGCTCCTTCGAGGACTATGTAGAGACAGAAGGACGCATCTATGGTGGACGGATCTTCTGCCTGTCCCCCTCTACAAAAGAGGTGGCCCCCATCACACGAGACCAAGGTAAAGAGAAAATATCCCAACATACAAAAAAACAAAGGGGGTCCAAAAGATGTGGAATTGTAAAATTATGGTTTGAAGTTCCCAGATCTCTGACTTGAACTCTCGACCTGAAAGAAAATGTTAATTTCGTTACGATTCAAAATCAGCAATATCTGTATGAGACCTCAAAGTGTTTGATATTAAAGGTCCCATATTGTAAAAAGTGAGATTTTCATGTCTTTTATATCATAGAGCAGGTTTAAGTGATATATAAATGCTGTGAAAGTATCAAAACACTCAATCCATGGAGTAATACAAACAGCCCGTATTCAGAAACTGGGCGTTTCAAACAAGCCGTTAGGATTTTTGTCCATTTGTGATGTCACAAAGGTACAATATTTAGACCATTTCACGGTTTTAAATGTAAACATACTAAACGTGTCTCAGTTTATTTCCTGTTGCAGTGTATGTGAATGACATCAACTGACATGGTGTAATCATGGACCCAAGCTGTTTCCTAGCAACGCAATTCCGTTAAAACGGAGCGTTTCAGACAGAGCATGAATACAGGTTTATTCAGACGGACAGTATGAGAAAAGTAATGTGTTTTTTTAACATTAAAGCACGTAAACATGTTCTAGTAGAAACCCAAAATACAAGCATGAACCTGAAAATGAGCATGATATGCCCCCTTTAAAATGAATAACAAAAAAACATTATTAAATATGTATTAAACATAATGCTGCTGTAATTAAACACAGTACAGACACAGTTAACCTCTTTCACTTTTTTTAAGCCGTACCTGTATGACTTTATTGTTAAAATACTTCGTAATAAGACATAGTTTGGACTACATACAGTTGGTTTACGGACTCTGAAAGTTGAAGACATCATGTTTCTAAAGCGGTATAACATCCATATGTTCTATAAATAGATGATAATGAGTAGTTATAGTGGCGTTATCTAATTACATCAAGGGTTGGTTCAGGGGGCTCTCGGGTTTCTTTAAGCTAGATCTATAAAAATGACATGATGATATTGTTGTTGCTCTAGCTAACAGGTGCTAACTGGCTAAATCTGGTAGCAGTTGTTGAGCTTGTTTGCTTAGGAGGCAGGGGACATGTGATTGACCAAAGGTGAGAGGGCAGTGACAACACGACTGTCAAGAAAAGTGCCAAAACTATTTATTCATATGACTATTTACAATTTATTCCATTTATTTTTTTAATATTGAACACGTTGGAGCTACGGTAAATTAGTCGTGCTAACACAGTTGTCATGCTTTGTTAGGTTCTCTGGGTGTCTGAAAGTTGCACTTTAAAAAAAAAAAGAAAGTTTCCTAACATTTCGGACGCTTAACAAACTTTTTTTGTTGAATTAGAAGACGACTCTAATTCATTCCTGGCTCCTCTCGGTTGAGCGGTTTTGTTTGATGCTGCACAAATCTAAATTGTTTGCTTCATTCAGCCTGCTCATTCATCTGTGTGAAACACGAGTCACTCCGCTCTTTAACTGCACCCGTTTCTTTGTGATTATCATAATAAGAAACTGCTGATTCACAAACTTACTGCACAAAATCCATAAATGTATACGGACAGCTTCAGAACCGCTTCCTCTACGAAATACTATTGATTCAGCTCCGGGCTTAACATTTCAGAGTACACATCACCTGGGCTCGGGCATGAACCTGGGTTCATGAAACATTTTCCATTACTGTATATGATAATATCAGTTGTACAATATAGAAATATTGTAAGACTGTTGGAAGAAAAAAAGAAAAGCAAGCTGGTAATATGGTGTTTTGTGACTCCTCATAGGTGACCAACGTGTTATAAAGTTGTATCTGAAGTCGAAGGAGACGGGGAAGAAGTTCGCCAGCGTGGATTTTGTCTTCTACAACTGCAGCGTCCACCAATCGTAAGTTCTTGATTTTTTTTTTTTTTTCAATTTTCAAAATTAAGAGTTAGTTGCTTAGTGTAAAGGAGTGGAATTAGAAGTGGAAGAAAGGACTGAGAAAACGTCTCTTTGCATATGCCTTCCACCCGGCTAGATGCAGACTAGTGGAAAGCATTGATCAATAGAGGGGCGACTGTGGTTCTTTCCCCAAAAGCAATAATGGTAAAATATTGGCCTGCAAATAACTCCTATAATGGAGAATGGAGAGAACAGCATGCAACCATTGCTAATTCATTATTCAATGTATTCAAGCTTTTTACAAATCAATTAGTTAATTAAATCTCCAGCAATAAAGGGAGTACTGGTGAGTGAAATAATAAATCGATTGCTAACCATGCAAGACCTCGATGGGCAGCCGAGCTTGGGAGGCTAAAACGCGTCAGTCGTGTTTCTTGGAAATGAATTATCCCTAATTTAAGTATAGGAATGCTGATTGGCTTTTCAGCACTGGTTTGAGAGCAGTTTTTGCATGTTTAGAACGGGGAAGGAGAGAGAGACTGGAGAGACTACAACACACATTTGTATACACTATTCTAATTTGGTGAAGAAATTATTCATTAAACAGAAATTTACAAAGTTATTTCAGTTGATGCAGGTTTAATTGTAGTTGTTAGAGCTGAACAATTAGTGTTGTTTTATCAAAACTGAAATTTGTAAGGGCCCAGATTTGATTCATAAGTCACAGTACGATATGTTAAAGGGCTGTTTTAGTTGACTGTTGTTGGCTGTAAGGACAACTCTCAACTCTTAGCTAATAGCTAATTAACACTAATTAGGTGAGGTGGCGAAGCTATGAAGTGAAACTGCTGTTGTCTGTATAATGTTATCTGCTCTCTGCATGCTGGAGCTGTACAAGTAATACTCTACCAAAGATGTTTTAGAAAGAAACCGTACTAAAGTAACATACTGAACTGTTGTGAGTCTCTAGAGAACAGTTAGCAGCTAGCTTGGTATTCTTTCAGTGCAAGTGAGCAGGTAGCAGGCAGTGGTCAGAATATTACAGTTTTTTTTATGATATCAGTGTTTTAGCTTATCACCTTTAGACTTTGAAATAATACCTTTGGTATTTAGGGCTATAGAGCAGTCTTTTCTTCAAAGCATCTTTGCTTTTCTGTGACGCTAACCTTAGCTTCAGCTCAGCTAGATGTTGCTAAATGCTGTCATTTGCTAATTTGCATATATAGTAGTGGAGGGGAAACAAATCCTTAATCTATGTATCTACATTTTTTTTTTTGACAATTCTGAAATGTATTTTTTAATAACAGAATCAATATATTTGCTTCATTTGAGTCTATGTGGAGGTAGAAGGAAGTTACTGCTTTTATTGTTGTCGTCTGAGTAACGTGATGTCATTTCCATTCCGCATTTGTCAACCAAAACAAACCGCAATGAGCCGACACGACAAAGCAGAAAACAGCAGAAGGTACGCATGGATACAAACGGCAAACTCACATTTTAAATCCAGCGTGGTAAACACTACACATCCAGTAAAGGATGGAAACACTTTGGGTTTCACACATTGCAGGAAAAGCAGAGCTAGACATCACGGCTAAAGCTACATGCTAACTCTGTCATTGACAGGAAACGTTATCGTATTGCGGTAACGTGCCGTCAAGCCGGCCGTCACTCTCATATCCGTGGTCAAATGGGCCGACGCTACAACTGTAGAGCACCCATATACTGACAGTTAGGTTAAATCCATAAAACAGCCCCGATGGAGCTGATCATGGATGTATAAAGAGAACGGAGGTGATCTCAGTATGCATCTAAATCTACCTGTAATTACACAAAGTTTAATAGAATGCTGATATAAACTAACTCTTGTAAACCCTTGTAAAAATGACAGTAAATCAAATGAAAAATTAGATAGTGACACATTCATTAAGAAGTATTGGAAACTCTCTTTAACAGAGAGGAAATAATGTCTTTCCAAAAAAATCGTTAATTTGTAGCTATTGGCGCTTTAAAGGGAAAATAAAAAATACTAAAAACAAATCTTGTTTAATACTATGTCGACCACAAATTGGCGGCCTGGAGTTTAAATCTCGAAATAAGTCCGAAAAAAAATGAATTTTTCTAAAATTGTTCACCCTCAATGGTGATTTTGTCTTGAAAAAGATTTTCAGTCGAAGGTCCACAAAGAGAGGAGAGGGAGAGAAGAGAGGGAAGCAGAGCAGCAGCGAGATGGGCCTGATAATGAATGAAGAAGAATGTGTTCTTAATTGACCTGCCTTGTTAAATAAAGGTTAAATGAAAATAAATAAAATGTCATTCCCTAAATGACTCTTGGCTGCTGCTCTGAAGTCGCTGAGTGGGATACACTGTTACACTCACTCTCTCTCTCTCTCTCTCTCTCTCTCTCTCTCTCTCTCTCTCTCTCTCTCTCTCCCTCTCTCCCACTCCTGGTCTCCACCACCTGGCACAGACTCACATCTCTCATTTAGGTATCTGCACTTTGTGTCGATACACCTGAAATGAAAATGCATCCGTGGCATACACAAAGTGGATTTCTCTTTCTCTCGCCAAGCGTAGATTGATGACAGCATTACTTCCTCCTCTAATGTTTACATCATTTACAATATCCTAAAATAAGAACAAAACCCATCTGGGGCTTTTTATCATTTTCTTTCTCTCTGTCTTTCGGGATCAGATGAACATATCTTGTAAAAGAAAAGAATAATAGAAGGCAAAGGAGAGTCAGAATATCAGGACATATGGAAGACCGAAACAGAAAATCAGTACCAGAAACTCTGGGCCCTGTTTAAACGATCTATAGTGCATTTAGGGCGTGTCCAACTTCACAGTTAAACGGCGCATAATCTGGGCGCAAAGTAAGGTGCAAAGGGGAAAAGGGGTTGTATTTAGTCCCTTAATTAATCATAGGTGTGTTTCGGACGTAACAGGAATTAAACCAATCAGAGTGTCATCTCCCATTTCATTTAAAAGTCCGTTGCGCTTGCCGGAGGAGCGCTGAGAGCACGCTGCAGGTTGAGCAATACAGAACGCCTGAAAGCCTTACTTCATTATATTCCATTATATTCTGAATTGTCACCTACCGCCTGAATTTAGTGTTTTCCTTAACATAAATAAAAACATTGTTCTAGCGCCGACACTGTATTTAACTGAGGAGGAGGAGAGCTGCTGCTGCGTCCCTGTGTGTGTAACAAGCAGAGTGTGTGAACCTGCCTGTGTAGACACATCTTACTATCTGAATAATGCACCCTTTAAAAAGCAGGAAAATACTGCGCCAGACTTCAGACCAGGTTTTTGTTGGTCAATTTCTGTTTCTAATGCATCCGAGGAACCATGAAGAAAATAGACCAAAAAAAGCATTAATTAAACTATGACCCAGAAACTTCATTTTAGACTCTGGTCCCTCTGTTGAAAAAGTTCCCTTTGCCAAAACAGTGAAAAGAAAAAACTCCAAACTACAAATTATGACAATAACCTTTACTCCCTGAATCGCCGGCATTACAAGCAGCCAGTAATAAGGAGTGTAAAGTGCACTTGTCCTGCTTCTGTTCTCTTCCAAGCCTACCATCCTTCCCTCTATCCCCCCGGCCCCTCTTTGCCTCTCCTGCCTTCCCACCTTCCTCTTGTCTGCCTTTTACTTTCTCCT